>JADLZN010008609.1:0-28409 GCA_018155175.1 Sinocyclocheilus anophthalmus
CCACTGATGTGGAAACCAGAAAAAACATTGTTCAACAAACACAAATCACCACCATTCACCATGGATTTATCATAGTGAAACTACAGGAACAACTTGTGGCAGAGATGGTCTAATGTTTTCGAGTGTTTTTAAATGTCTGACACAACTTTTCCCAGCACTTCAAAACTTTAAGTATTATCGATTTTGAAAGTTATTTTTAATGTGATGACATTATCTGTTCATCCTTCTTAAATTGCCCCCATTTATAAAACTAAAAGTTTCATAATGAAAGCAAACACTTATTTAAAAATAAAAAAAATACATTATCACTAGTAGACGGCTGCAAAGAAGTACTTATAGGCTTATTAGCCATATCCACTCCCTAATATATATATATTTTTGTATTTATTAAATTATATTCAGTCATTATGAATGACCGTAATAAAAGTTAATTTTATCTGCTTCTCAGCTACCCAGACAGCACAAGTACATCTGCAAGACGTCTGCTAAAGATCTGGGAAACATCTGCTGTGTAGTCTCAGAAGCAGTTTTACATGCATTCTAATAAACGTCTATTTGACATCTGACTGGAAACGTCTTAGAGACGCTGGCAATGAGCAAACACAAAAAAATACATCTTGCATATGTACATTCAGACATCAAATAGACATCTCCGATATGTACATGTTCGATGAGTGAGTGGCTTTACTGTCCGTGCTGTTGCCAACCTTCTGTAGAACTTAATGCACTGTTCTTGTGCTCAAATGTTGGTCTTGAGCCCTACAATGGTCTCGAAGTCAGAAATCAAATAACATGTTAGACGCCTACACTGTCCAGTTTGTGATCCTCACCATATTTTGCCCATTTTAAGTATTGGTGTCTGTGATTAAAGTTGTATCAGTTGCAGCTCTTTCATGGATGTTGCTTTGAGAAGTTCTCAGGGTCAGTTTTTGTGGATCTTCAGAGGTTTGAAGTCTCTCTGCAGTAGTTCCGTGTTGTTTAAACGCAATCCTTCTTAGTGTTCGATGATCTCTATCATTCACTTTTGGTTTTTGCCGACTATTCTTCTTCACTGATGAAGACTTGGACTTCCTCTCAGGCTGTTCACGCAGATGCAGAAGAGGTTAAAGATCTCAGAGGAGCATGTGAGGAGAGACATACTGCCACAGGTTGGAGCAGACGATCCTGCCGATGATCCGTATGACTTCAAAGAGGGAGACATTGAGTACAGCTTCCCTGCCACCAAAAAGCTGAAAGGACTGAGCCGAGACCCAAGCCGCAAATCTAAGGTTTAACTGCAGTTTATTGCTTTGTTAAGAGTGTACAATAGCTAAACATTCTGGCCCACTTAGACAGGAAGAGGCACATATATTGACAACCCACCATTTACTGAATTTTGTAGCCATTAAAAATGGATAAATCTGAAAATGGTCACGGAACAGTGCAAGACACAGTAGTGATTTCAGCAATGCCACAGCTAAAGACAAAAACAAAAATGTAAGCATTCACTTCAATCCAGAAGTATTAAGGAGCTTGATGCTTGCCACAACGTGACTCAAACAAACCCCTAAATATCTTGCACTAAGATTCTGTCAAATGAGCAACTATTTCTTTGTAAATACGACTTGTAAACACTGAGATAAACCTATGCCTCTGACCCACTGAAAGTGTGTGAAGTCAGGCATAAGATTAAAACCGGCAGATTTTGGAAACTCTCACATATTTTGTGTCTAACATGCACAAGGTCAGTTGTCTGTAGGGTTGATGCTATGTTGCTTGTTTCATGTGAAAACAGTTCTTTGTAACATGTTTGTCTTGTGTTGTGCAGTCAGAGGAAGTGAACGGTAACAGCGTGGTTCCTGAGGGGAAAGACGCCATGTCCATCTTTAGTTCAGCCCCAAAGCCAGGTCAGTTCATGCTCCGTCACTGAGATATACGACAAATAACTGACTAAATCTGATGTCACTCACCCTGTCTGTCCTGTTCAGAAGAGTCAAATCTAGATGAATCAGATGCCAAAGTAAACCCTCCCTTGACCAGAGAAAAGGTTCTCATTGTGCTCATCTCTGACCTGGAGAATGAGGCGGAGGAAGATGAGCTAGTGGTGAGATATTGAAACTTCTTGAAAGGGCTGTGAATGCATCCTCTGAATTGTGCACATTAACGTGCTGGAATAGACAAACCTGATAAACAAATAAATAAACAACGGGATTGCTTGTGACATCATGACCAGTAACACATTACAAGTAATGTAGATCAGATTTCTTTTTCAATTAACAAGTAAAGAAACACATTACTTTTAATTTTACAGTGAAATATCGGAGTTATTTTTTTCAAATAAGTAATGCAAGTTACTTTGTTTTCCCATTTATTCACTGACATCTCTCCTGAAATTGGGTGAGGTGCAGAGGCACTTTCTTCAGCCTGTGGCTTATTATTTCACTTTTGGTGTGAAAGGGTCTTTACAGTTGCCAAAAATATAACTTTTGGATTTTTTGTTATAAAAAAAATAAAAACAAAAAATAAGCAAGCCCAGCCAGGTGACAAAACGCATCACAGAAGTAATGTAATGTATTATATTTTCCATAAAAAGTAACTAAGTAATGCAGTAAGTTACTTTTTCATTGAGTAACACAATATTGTAATGAATTAGCAACTTTCCTCAACACTGGTCATAGCAGTGCTGCCATATTAGGATTCCCACACATTCTGCTGTCTTAATAGTAAATGTTAGTTGACCATTCAGTATTTTTATATCTGAAGTCTCCCTGTACTTTATACTCTTAAGAGTAGAGGTTTAGTGATAAGAGATTTAACTACTAAATATAATACAGTTGTCAGCTATTGACACTCTCTGGTGTTTGGGAATAGTATTATGGCTTCTCAAACTCTTCCAATAACTTCACCTCATTCTCCTAGTTTAGAACTCCAGCAATTAAGCCAATGTCAGCCGATTTATCACCCTGAGCTGTGTTTCCCAAGAGCCTAAGTAGATGTAGAAACTAACGCTCACAATGATCTAGACTTACGATGCTTTTGGTAAACACTGACCTGGCCATCAGTATTCTAAAATGTCTCAAGTGTGGCAAGATTCAGGAACGTTTCTCCATGTACCCAAACCAGAGCACATATCCGAACCAGCAGTCAGCCAAGTCCGGGTCTGTGGCAGCAGAGGAGCGCCCACAAGGGTTTGAGGGGAGAGCGCCAGTGCCGTATCCCTCAAGTAAGTTCAGCAGCACTACAGATCAGCAGATACCAGGAGAACCATCATCCCTAACAGTGTATGGATGTGTCTTCTCAGCAGTAGCAGAGCTCCAGCGCATGTTCCCTACACCTCCGTCTCTAGAGCAGCACGCCGCCTTCTCTCCCATTATGACGTACCGCGACACCCCCAGTCAAGAGCCGGCCGGCCCCGCAGCGGCTCATGATCAGCCCAGCTGCTTTCAGTCCAACAGCCAGATCATGGACTTCAAAATGGACACGGAGGAAGACATGACCGAGGATGTACTTGTGCGTTTTGCTCCATGTGCACCAAAATGAGTTCACTTTGATAAGATAAATAAAAATAAAAACTCTTCTGGGCCTCATGTCTGTGTGCTGCTTCAGCAGCGACTTCAAACATGATGTCTGAATACTGACACTGATGAGCTTTAACAATGATTTAGCTGAAAACACGGTGATGAAATATAATGGGAAAATAAAAAAGTTAATCACAGCAAACGTCAGTGTTGCTTTGACAAACCCTTGCCTGAAAGTTTAAAATGTTGAAGCCTTGAAGTTTGAAAGGAATAAAGGTTTTACAGACAGACATATAATATAGCTAGTATAGCGGGCAGCTTGACCAGTTAAACCCTGTTTCATGCTAACCACGGTTCTACCCATTTATTTTGTTTCCATGTCTATGATTATTCATTTGCGTCCCATTTGTCCTCTGTCCAGCCGCTGATTGGTTGCTCCATGTACGCCCCACTGCGTTCCTTACCCAGCCAGTGTTTGTCTGCTCTTAAAATCCCTGAGCACTGCTACTACAGACCATCCTGGACAGATATGACCAAGATGGAGCAGTACTGCCCGACCACTCAAAATCCCTTCAGCAGAGACGCATACGTGTAAGTCAAAATGTCAAATATTTCAAAAATTGCATGAAGAAATGTCTGCGTACTATTTGACCTCACAATCCAATGTGTGAAATATGAAATAAAAGATGAAATTATTTTGGCATTTAATTAAGATTTTTATGAAGGCCAAGGTTATTATGAAAAAAAGTTTTTGCATTTTGACAAAATACATTTGACATCCATTTTGGCCATTGCAGTGAAAATCTCTCACATGAATGTTCTTCAGCAGCGGTGCTCTTCTGGAGCAGGACTACACTTCCATGACCATGAGCGCCGCCTTCACTGGCACCACCACAAGCGTCCTACCCTCCCCGTCCACCTCTCGCTTCTCTGTGCCGACCCCTCGCACCCCCCGTGGCATGGGAGCGGCCAGTGGGCAGGGCTCCGTCAGGCAGGACGGCACTGAACTCAGCTCACCAGCATCAACCCCCTCCACCAGCGTGCCGCTCAGCTCAGTCGAGCCATCTGTATCGGGACCGCCGCTGCCCGAGGCGCACAGTCTCTATGTTATACTGCTGCTGTCCGATTCAGTCCTGAATATTTTCAAAGACCGCAACTTTGACAGCTGCTGCATCTGTGCCTGTAACATGAATGTTAAAGGAGCGGATGTTGGTGTCTATATCCCAGACTCCACCTGTGAGGACCAATACCGCTGCATGTGCGGCTTCAGCGCGATTGTAAACCGAAGGCTGGCGCACGGGGCAGGCCTCTTCCTGGAGGATGAGCTGGACATATTTGGCCGTGGCTCTGAGGCAGGCCAGGCGGCAGAGAGGAGACTGGCACTGTGTAGGCGAGACCCTCCTGGCCGAAAAGCTGAGGAGCAACAGATGCCTGCCTCAGTGATCGCTCTGCTACAAGAGCAGTGCTCTCAGCCAATCACATCCCTGACCTCCCTGCACAAATCACCCAGCTGTTCCTGTCATGGCCGCCAGGGCGCACTATTGCAGAGCTGGGCAGCGGACAGGCTGTGGGTGGACAGCAGCGATGCATGTGTGGAGTGTTATAATGCGCTGATGCAGGGACTGCAGTATGTGGACAACGCAGCTGGAGGAAAGGTGGAACAGGCTACAGTGAGGAGCAACGCACTGCACACCTGGCCACAGACCAATGGTAAGGCTCTTAAAAGACAGGAATCAAGCCATATCTAGAGACCAGAATATCATGCTTGACTTATAACCCTCATTCAGAAGACCTTGGAAAGCCAAATCAGTTGCATAGCAGTGCAACTAAAAACAAGCACCCAGAAAACATTGCAACCACATAACAGCTACCCAGAATACCCTAGCAGCCACACAGCAGCATCTTAACAACCACTTAAAAGACTTATCACCCACATTTCAATGCTCTGGCAACCACCCAGAACACTCTAGCACAGGGATGGGCAACTCCAGTCCTACTGGTCCACTGTCCTGCAGAGTTCTATCCCTAATCAAACACAACTGAGAAATCCAACCAAACTCTTCAGGATTGCTTGAAAATGACAAGCAGAGGTGTGTTTCTGTAGGATTGAAGCTGAACTCTGCAAGCCAGTCGCCTTCCAGGATTGGAATGGCCCATCCCTGCTAAAGCAACTACATAGCAACACACCAAAAAAATCTCACAACACCATGACAACCAGACAAGAAACGACCTGGCAACCGCTCCGAACACTCCAGTTTATCGCAGTGTGTTCTTATTGACACATCTGTTCTCCTTGCATTTCCTCAGTGTTGGACATCAGCAAGCTGTCCTCTCAAGATGTGGTGCGGATGCTGCTGTCCCTCCAGCCATTCCTGCAGGATGCGATCCAGAAGAAGAGGTCGGGCAGGAGTTGGGAGAATATCCAGCATGTTCAGGGTCCTCTCACATGGCAGCAGTTCCATAAGATGGCTGGACGAGGTTCTTATGGTGAGTATTCTTCATATTTACAAAAAAAAATGTTTCACTCTGATCTTGAAATCTTGTTGCAATTAAGCATCTGTTTCCAACGGTCAGGTTCTGAGGAATCCCCAGAGCCTCTGCCGATCCCCAGCGTGCTACTGGGATACGATCGAGATTTTCTGGCTCTGTCTCCACTTGCTCTTCCCTTCTGGGAGAAGTTTCTGCTGGAGCCGTATGGAGGTCAGAGGGATGTGGCCTTCCTGGTGCTGTGTCCCAATTATGACGCCCTGCTCAGCAGTGCCAAAGCTTTCTTCCAGGAGCTCAGTGCTGTCTATGAGGTATATCATTATCACTCGCACGTTCTAACCTGCTTAGACATGTATCTTCCTTATGTAAATGAGGGATTCTTCAATTAGAGGCACTTTTTGTTTCATCCATGTCAGGGGTGTCCACTCCTGCTTCTGGAGGGCCAGCATCCCTCCCATGCAGAGTTTGACTTAACCAGCATACCTGCCTGGATGTTTTTAATAATCCTGAAGACCGTGATTAGCTGGTTCAGGTGTGTTTAATTAGGGTTGGTGCTAAACTTTGCGGGACAGTGGCCCTCCAGGAGCAGGATTAGTGTTCCTTAATCTATGTTCAGTTATGCAGTTTAGAGCCCTGCACGGGCCTCAAATATAGGCCTAGCCTGGACCTGGCCTGAGACGCTCAGGCCCTAGCCCGGTCCTTGTCCGACAGCTCATCAGAATTCTTGGCCCGAGTAACGACCAGGCGGCCAGCGGCAGACAGTGAGTTGATCTTAGCCTAGGTTTGATCAATTTTGCCTTATCAAATAATCACGACTTGCCTAAAATAAAATCTATAGATATAAAACAGTTCAAGCATATCACAATTTTAGTTTAAATGTTAAACCTAGATAAATGTGCGCTCTTAGACCATATCTAATCGTTGTGCGTAGACTAAAGCGCGCTTTATCCAGGATTTGGGGGGCGCCTGCGGCGAGTCACACTTTTTTTGGGCAACCAAAAAAAAAAAAATTGAAACAACCTAAAATTTGCCATCATTTAGCCCATAAGGACAACTAGTATACCTCACACGGAACTGTAAAGGGTCTACTTTTATTGTGTGCACATGTGCTTTATATAAACTCACCTGATACATACCGGATGGCTTCTCTTCAATTTCGCCAAGAGCTCTTCACAAAAATGAACCGAAACTCAGTGAATACATGGCTCACAGACATGACAAATATATCTATAGAAAGCTTTAAATTACTACTTTAAAACTAAATAATTCAAATCAAAAGCAAAAACTCTTTTTAAGGATTTTATAAAATTACAAATTCAAATTTGCGGGTTGAATTGACCCCAATAATTTGGAGTGCTCAATAACGCTATTACATCAGTGGGCTCTGTCAGTGCTTTGGCAAGGTAACACTTTTTTTTGCCATGCAATAAAGCTAAGTTCAAAGGCCATTTTAAAGTACTGGGTACCGTAAATAAAGGTGCAACAAAATCAGTATTTTGTTTAGGCAGTATTTGTGGCACTTTTGTGGAACATTTGTCCAAATATTTGTGGCAGATTTGTCCAAAAGGTGTGCGTTTTTGCCTTAATGCATTGTTAAAGGATCAGGGTGTCATGTAATATTCCCATATAAACTTTAACATCCAATTAAAAAATATTTGTATAGTAAAATTGGCTAATTCACGAGATCAATACATCCTTTATTAGACCGCTTTGTCGAGTTAAATGCATCCTTACGGAGGTGTCGAAATGCTGAATCATTTCATTCACTTCCAACAGCGCTTAATGTGAGCAGCGTCATAGAGGGCAGAGCGTCACTTTATTTAAAGGGGACGTTAACGCGTTAATGAGTAGCAAATGATTAAGTAGCTGCATTGATTACTTTTTTGCCACTGATAAAGCTTTTATATGTAGTTTGGGGTAACAGGGGTTTTATAGGTTTGACTGAAATAATAATGCAATAACTGACACTTTAAATCAATATTTCAAGAAACGACAAAAATGTAACAAAAAACAGATAAAGACAAAAAAGTAGCCATTGATAATATCTAAACAGTATGTAGTAGTATAGTATCCAAATGAAAATGTAATAAAATTTATTTATGTGTAAATTATTGCAATGTCTTAGCCACTAGGGATTGTTACACAGGGCTATACAGGCATCTAGTGACAACACAATGATATTACAGATACTAAATTGGGCAAAATGTTTATCTTAACAGTCAATTTACAAATAATGCATTCAGATTTGTGGAACTCAATGCACTGAATCTCCACAAATTAGTGTCGTTACTATGACAACCAATTTGAATGTGACAAGCAACTGGTGTCTGAAAATAATTTTATATATATATATATAATATAATTTTGGGGGTGGAGAGAGATAGGGAATTTTTCGCCTAGGGCGTCAATTGGCTAGAACGGCCCTGCCTCTGTGTGTACATATCCTTACAAGTACAATTTTAGCTGTATTATTTGTGAATTCCATTCAAAAATTGCTCTTGAGAAATAATTGCAGTTATCTCATGAAGCAGGTGCAGAGTAATTTAGATTCGTCCTGAGTTTAAAAGAAAAGTTGCTGAGACTGAAAAAATTGCTCAAATACATAAATCTTTAGGTACACAAAACATGTATGCTGCAAAAATGTATGCTACTTTTGGGTTTAGCATATAGGTCCTCTTAATGCTAGTGAACTCCTAAAAGTTGACAAACCATTTCTTTTGGGAAAACAGAAAATGTTGAGGACTTACCTTGCACTCAAGTTTACAAATTGTTGTCCAATCAAATACCTCCATGCAGTAAAAGCAAACTGTCCATCAAAAGATTTAATGAGGTCTGTCAACTCTTTCACACAGACACTCTCTTTTGCTCCTCTTTCACACAGACGTGTCGGCTTGGGAAACACCGTCCACTAGCACGGGTGTCCAGAGATGGGATTGTCCCAGTGGGATCAGTGGAGTGTGAGGAGGAGACAGATGATCAGTGGCTCTCAGGGCTCTGGGCTGGACAACAGGAGGAAAACCTCAACAAACTCAAACTCTACAAACACATCTGCAGACACACACTTGGTAGGAAGCCCTCCTGTTATTCTGTTCCTGTTTCTTTGGAGTGAATCACCAATCGTTGTGCCAGTGCTCTGTGCCATAAAGGTGACCATGATTTGGCCAAGTAGGATGTGTTCTTGGATCAACTTCTTCTGTTAGTCCTGGAGCAACATTCTCCTCAAACAAACTTAACTCTTTCGACCGCTTCACTATGACACATGCTACATACACACTCGTTCACACGTCTGCATTCCAGCACAGATACCTGTGGTGTTACTACTAGGGTCTGATGCAGTTTGTTCACCTGCAATTTCATGGTAACTTGAACATGGTAACAAAATCAGAAGGTCTACAATCCAATCCTGCTCCTGGGGAGCCATTGTCCCAAAAAGATCAGCTTTAAGCCTAATTAAATACATCTGAACCAGATAGTCAACGCCTTCAGTATTACTGGAAACTTCCAGGCAGGTGTTCTGGTGCAGGGTGGAGCTAAAATCTGCTGGACATTGGCCCTCTAGGAGCAGGATTGGACACCCCTGGTCTAAAAAAAAAAGCATCTTCTGGTTCGGTCTGTTGTGGAAGCATGGCAGCTGGTTGAACCGTTTTAAGCTTGTCCTTAGTTGACACTGCACTTTTTCAGGGCCGCAGCTCTCCACCCTGATTCTGGACAGTGGCCTCCTCCTCCCTCCAAAGCCTCCACCCGCTTCTGTACCTCTCACTCCACCAACATCCACCCAGCCTGTATCCGCTGATAGAGAGAGCAACTCAGGAAACACCCCTAACCCCACCTGCGGTGCCACATGCCAGTCCAGCGGTGCAGAAACGGGTGACTCAAACACCACACCTTCAGCAGAGAGCAACGAGAGGTGAGATGTCACTCTACAGCACAGAGCGCCAACAACTTCAGTCTCTAACTGTAGTAAAGAACGTCATGCTGTGAGAACTGGTGTAATTCATGTGTGTCCCATGACTGACTACTGATATAATTACCAGCATACTGCATACTCACATTATTTGATAGATTTTACTATTATGTTTCATGGATCCCCCTAACCCAAATGTGGTGTGAGTTACTGATTTACTGTAACGTTACGGAGTGATACTACGAGAATTTACTCATTTATCTCGGTTATATTTAAATTAGAGTTAGATAAATTGTGCCAGGGTTGTAATTATGCAGCGCTTTAAGGCCAGTAGCAGTAAATTTGTTGAAAAACCCATATTTGTAAATTTTTCGAAATGTTCAGCAGAATAATTTTCAAGTGTGATGTACAATTTTCAAATGTATATACAGTATAATGTCCCAACTTGTTTAATCATTATCATCCTTTTTCATTACTGTTCTTAGTTACTAATTATTGCAGTTAGAGATTAATGTCATTGTTGTTATAGCTCAGCAGAGAGGGACCGGATTGGCATTCCTACAGGGGCGGAGTCAGCGGACAGCCACGCCCACCCACCAGCCATCGTGCTTTATGTGGTGGATCCCTTCCTGTGCTCGGGGGCGGGGTCAGGAGATGAAGAGGACGGGGATGTGGGCAGCATGTGGCTTTTTGCACTGCTGCGCTGCTACACAGATATGCTGAGTGCACTGCCAGAGAGCATTCAGCCTGCGCTAGTGCTACAGGTCAGGACAGATTCATCCTCACTAATGACTCGTGTCTTTCATGAATCGTTTGTGGTGTATCAGTGGTTAACTTTGATTTGCAGGTGTTGCCGTGTCAGCATCTGTTGCAGCCGACCAGCGGAGAGAGTCCTGAGTACCTGCAGCACCTGCGATCGCTGGCTTTTTCCACATACTCACAGAGCCGCCGTCTGTTACCCAGACAGACGCACATCAGGTCCCTCACCGGATTCGGCCCCGCATCCACCGTACAGTCAGCGCTCAAGAGCCCAGAGGTCACGCTTGATTATACTCTATCTGCACTGGATGGGAGTTACGGGTTGTGATGCAAAAACATTAAATCACTCTCGTCATAAGAAAGGGAGCTGTATAGACTGCATGCGCTCACCATGGTGTGTGTGTGTGTGTAAGCACATGCTATGATGTGGCTTTGATTGAGCGATACCTCTTTCTTTTTTTGTGCTCTGCGTTGACATTTATTCATTAAGTTGCTTTTATCCACAAAATCACGAGAAACAGGGCAGTGGGATGAAACAGAAGTGAGACACTGCTGAAGACTTGTTAAACACGTCCATCTAGCACAGCGTTTCTCAACCCGGTTCCTGGAGCCCCTGACACTGAATACTTTCAAGGGGCTTCAGGAACGGTTGAGAAACACTTGTCTAGTGCATATTTACATCGACAAACAAACGCAATTAGTTCATTTAAATAATCTTCTTGATCATAAAATACATGACTATTAGGGTTGGGTATTGAAAACCGGTTCCATTTTAGAACCGGTTCCAAATTTCCAAGAACCGGGTATTCGATAAGACGTGTGCATTTCGATTCTGCTTAACGATTCCTGCGTTCGCATTTTAATGTGATTAAAAACGATTTAAGTGCAGGAACGGAAAGAACTTGCGCCCTGTTTGCGTGCAGCACACACAAAGCGCGAGCACGGAGAACAGAGGTCGCGGTACGGGTTCCCAGTTTGTGTCCGTTCTCGAACCGTTCCGTGTATTTCCACTGTAGAAAAGGTTGTCCTGGGCCGAAACGGACTTCTTTCATATTTGTCGACCAATATGCAGAAAACGACGTCAGTATATCATCATAAACACAGCCGTTTTTGTCTTACGTGAACGTAAACAGATGAGAAAGAAAACACACATGTACAGTATTTTTTTAGATCTGCGTGCGTTCGGTGTGTTAAAGAGACAGCAGCCTAATAAATGCGCTGCCTGTCATTAATGTTAATCAAAGAACAAAAGAAAATCATTCACTGATCTTGACTGAATATATTTAATAACTTTAATTGATTAATCTATATTTTATTTATGAAAAGAAAACTATGCTGTTTTTAAACTTTTAATTACAGTTTCTGTACCTGAAATTTTGTTCAGTTGTATTTATTTATGATATTGCTAATTGATTTGTTTGTTCCTATCTTATTACTGACTGTTTACTTGTCTTTAACACTTTATTATTTGAAATGTATATTAATCTAGTTGTTTTTGCTGTGGTATTTTTTTTAAAGGGGTCATATGATGCGATTTCAAGTTTTCCTTTCTCTTTGGAGTGTTACAAGCTGATTGTGCATAGATAAGATCTTAAGTTGCAAAGACTAAAGTCTCAAACAAAAAAAGATATTCTTTATAAAAGTTAAAACTTTGCCCCCCCCCCTAAAATGGCTTGTTCTAACACGCCCCCACCTATCTACCTCACTATGTGGAAATATTGCATAATGCGCCCAAATGTGCACGAAAAGAAAGAAGGCATGGTTTCAGTAACCGCAGTTAGTGTTGAAGCAGCATGTCAGGGAGAAGCTGTGTGTTTCTAGGTGAAAGCAAAAGCACTTTATTTGGCCTTCCGAAAGTAGATGCATTTAGGAATCTTTAAGATTACTTACAACAGAACAGCAATGCATTTTATTGGCGACCGTTTCGTGAACCTAGGAGAGGAGGTAATTCTGACTTTGCTATGACAATCTGCGCTTCTGAATCAGCTACTGTTTTGTATTAGTTTAAGTATTTGCTATTGACTGTTCAAATGCAGAAGTTTTGCACATCGTGTGTGTGTGTGGTGTGTGCTGCGCGTGGTGGTGTTAAGAGGGGGTCACGTGGAGTCAGCTGTCTTAACCGTGGCTTGTGTACTGCACACATACCAGCTTCATCACTGTGTCTGTCACGTGACTCTGTTCCCCTTTCGGGCTATGTCTTTACATTTATTTAGAAAGATAAAGCTCGCGATTATGGTAAGGGTCGTTACATTTT
Organism: Sinocyclocheilus anophthalmus; assembly: GCA_018155175.1. Taxonomy (NCBI): domain Eukaryota; kingdom Metazoa; phylum Chordata; class Actinopteri; order Cypriniformes; family Cyprinidae; genus Sinocyclocheilus; species Sinocyclocheilus anophthalmus. The sequence goes on from JADLZN010008609.1 coordinate 12,902, forward strand.
CCGACGAGTGCTTGCGGTGTTCGGTTAATCACAATGCACTGGGTCAGCTGGCATATCAGAGCAGACTGCGCTTGTCGGAATTAGGGACTTTGTAGAAAACGAAGCGTTGAGAGAGGCGGGGCATAGAGGACATACAATAATGTACAGTATTTGAAAAATAATGTGTTTTTTGAACATTAAAGCATGTCAACATATTCTGTTACACCAAATACACAAAATAATGATCTTTAAAAAAGCATCATATGACCCCCTTTAAAGCATATGCAAAATTCCTCTTGCAGTGTTCTGTATGTAGGCTGCTGATTTTTGCTTGTGTTATTCAGCTGCAACAGAATGCTTCGCAAAAAGACACAGAATAATTTTTTTTATATATTGGATTTTTTTAACTTATTGGAATCGAAACTAGGAATCGATAATAATCGGAATCGATAAGCAGAATCGGAATCGGAATCGATAAAATTCCAACGATACCCAACCCTAATGACCCTATAAGTACTTTTATTTAAAGACTTTTCTGTTATTAAATCCACTTATTTGTTTTTTGCGTTTAAATCCATCAACGATTAAAAATTTTTTTTTGAAAGAAGTCTCTTATGCTCACCTGGGCTGTATTTATTTGATCAAAAATATGCTAAAACTGTAATATTGCTAAATATTTTTACTATTTAAAAATAACTGCTTTCTATTTGAATACATTTAAAATTGTAATTTATTCCTGTGATGCTAAGCTGAATTCTTAGCAGCCTTCAGTCTTCAGTGGAAACCGTGAAACACTACCAGTATTTGAATAGAATCAAATAGAATAGAATAAAAACATTAAAGCTTTTATTCATCAAGGATACATTAAAATAATTCAAAATTGACAGTAAAGATATTTATAATGTTACTAAAGAGTTCTATTTCAAATAAATGCTGTTCTTTTGAACTTTCTCTTCACCAAAGAATCCTGAAAAAATATGCTGGATCGAAAGCAGTTCCACTCCACACAAATATGAAGCAGAAGAACTGTTTTCAACATTTAGAATAATCAGAAATGTTTTTTGAGCCGCAAATCAGCATATTATAATGATTTCTGAAGGATCATGTGAGACTGAAGACTGGAGTAATGATGCTCAGAAATTCAGCTTTGATCATAGCAATAAATTACATTTTATAATATATTCACATAGAAAACACTTATTTTAAATTGTAATAACTTTCCACTGGGTGTTACTGTATTTCTGATCAAGTAAATGCAGTGTTGGTGAGCAGAAGAGACTTCTTTCAAAAAAACATTAAAAATATACCCACCCCCACCCTTTGAACTGTGTGTATTTACACTATATATTACATTCCTTTCATTTGTATACTTGCTACTGTCTTGTGTGAATGATATTTCCTGTGATACAGAGCCCCAGTGTCACGCGTCTGTATTCTCCGCCCTTCATCCTGGGTCGGGCGTGCAGTAAACAGTCTGAGACGGGTGACGTGTGTTCAGACGCTCCCTCACGCTGTAATGTGCTGTTCGTGGGATACTGTCTGTCACATGACCAGCGCTGGATCCTGGTGTCCTGCACAGATCAGCAGGGGGAGCTGCTGGAGACCTGCGTCATCAACATTGATGTGCCCAACAGGTGACGCCTGTTCATTTGAGTTCATCTACCTGCCATATTTTCAGTTCCAGTATAAAGAAACAGAGCATCCTCTCTTTACTCACAGAGCCCGACGGCCCAAGTTTTCTCCTCGTAAAATTGGCCTCCAGAAGTTATGGCAATGGTGCGTGGGCATTATTCAGATGACATCGCTGCCATGGAGGATCGTGATTGGCCGTTTGGGAAGACTGGGCCACGGGGAACTGAAAGGTGTGTCAGTGGGACTGATATATTTTCAACAAAGACCCTCATGAATATTTATTAATGCTCTCTATCTCTCTCTCTCTCAGACTGGAGTGTGCTGCTGGGCGAGCATTCACTGCATTCTATTGGCAGTCAGCTGCGGGAGGCGTGTCTTATGTGTGGTTTGTCCACTGCTGATTCGCCCTCGATTCTCAGCGCCTGCCTGGTTTCCATGGAGCCGCAGGGATCTTTTGTGGTGATGCCAGGTGAAATGTGTAGTTCTCTGCGAGCTGCTTTTGTTCTGTGTGGTTTCAGACATCAGACACCTGCGCAAAGACTTAACAGTAATAGGGCTGCACAGCTGAATCAGTGATTGAGATGATGATTATGATAAACTAATCGTGAAAAATGTTGGAAAGTGCAGCATGTTGTGTGCCAACAGTGGTGTGTGTGTGTGCAGATGCGGTTACGATGGGCTCAGTGTTCGGCCGCAGCACCGCGCTCAACCTGCAGACATCTCAGCTCAACACTCCTCAGGACGCGTCCTGCACACACATCCTGGTGTTTCCCACCTCCTCCACCACACAGGTGGCACCCAGCACTTACCCCGCCGAAGACAACCCCGGTACCACAGCACTATCACACGCACGCTACAAACATAAGACTCGCACACCCACTGCACCTACTGCAACACAACACACGTAACCGCAAATGTGTTCTCTCTGGTTAATCATTCCTGAGTGCTTCATATGAAGAGGTGCAGTATTTGAATCTGGCTGTACTTTTATCTGACTAGATATAGTATGTGCCTTCCAGAAAAATGGTCAAGAGCCGTAGAATAAATCACTCCCACATCACAGTCCTGAAATCATTCATACCACCTTAGGCTTGCACTTTATTTTTCAAGGAAGTACTCAGTAATATGAGGTTTAAGGGTAGTTTCAGGGTTAGTGCCTAGTTATTACTTAGTTATTATAATAATTACATAGTATGTACATGTGGAACGGGACTGTAAAATAAACTGCTTCCTGCTTTACTTACAAAATCACAGGATCCTCTTTTAAAATAAGAGCTGTTATATTATATAGGAAAAATGAAATATTATACACATAAAAAATAAAAGACAATTATTAAAGTGCAAAACTAATATCATCCTTTGGGTTATTTACATTAGCTGTACATTGCAGGTGCACTGCTGTAAACATGGTTTTGATTTGTTTTTAGACTCTGTGAGTGGTCACAGATGATCAATATAAAGCTGGACTTGTATTCATGTGTGTTTCATAAAATCACCAGCAGGCGGCACTGTTACTCTTACAGCATAAGAGGAACCTTTACTCAACTAGGTTAAAAAAGTAAAATCTCTTTTTCCAGAAACAACAAATCAGCTAAAGACAATCACAATTACACAACAAAAGTCACACAAAACCATCACAAATTCAGAGCCGTTCACTGGAACTAAAGTCGGTCCTTTGATGAACACATATTTAATGTTCCTGTAAAATCTTCCAGGTTTTTGGGGCATTGCTTTAAATAGATGGTGTTTGAATGTCAAGTCAAATGTATTTGCATAGGAGTTTTCACACACACACACACATACTTGTTTGTTTTTTGTGAATTTTGGGGACATCCCATAGGCGTAATGGTGTTTATACTTTACAAACTGTATGTGCTATTGCCGTACACCAACCCTACCCCTAAACCTACCCCTAAACTTTGTGCTATTTCAGATTTTCAATACACGCCATTCTGTGTGATTTATAAGCGTTTTGAAAAGTGGGGCCATGGGGTAATGTCCTGAAAAGTCACCTTCTCCTTGTAATACCTATGTCATACCCTTGTCATTATACAAATGTATGTCCTCACAAAAACGCGTACACACACACACATTTTTTCAAGCATCTTTACAAAAAAAAAAAACCCTTATGTTAATATTTATATCATGTTAATATTCTTCATGCCTTATAATCACATTTAGCAGATTAGAGCTGGACAATAATATTAAATAATATTATAAATGACATTTTGCAACAAAATAAACAATTAAGCAGATGATATTTGCTATAGTATATATTTTGCTTAACATGAGTGAAGAAACTTTAAATAAAGAGTCCAGATGATAAATAAATATAAGGACTGTGGCGTTCATGTGATCCGCCGAAACCTGATGTCCATCTTTCTGTCCGTCCTGTAGATGACATGTTCGGTTTGCCTTTCCCCGATGAGCTGGAGAGCGACATTGGCCATGATGACATGATGCTGCTGACAGGAACGCTGCACCCGTCGCCCAACACGTCCCCCGTCCCGTCGCCCGGATCTCCATCTGGCCTGGGCTCCGGATCGCACTTCCAGCACACACGGGTGGGTCCAAACGCATGCTCTGTTCCTGTATGTCACACAGTCGACGTGCCTGTGTGAAACGGTCCGTTTGGGTGTGTTTGCAGAGTCAGGGAGAGCGCCTTCTGTCACGGGACGCTCCAGAAGAGCTGAAGCAGCAGCCGCTGGCTCTGGGATACTACGTGTCCACAGCACCGGCTGACAGCCTACCGCACTGGTTCTGGGCGTCTTGCCCACAAGCACAGCATCAGTGTCCGCTCTTCCTCAAGGTACGAGCCGCTGCGGTCATTCACTGACTCACTGACTGACAGAGAGATGTCTGTGCAACAGCACAAAGAATTACTCTCCACCTGTTTGTGTATCTGCTTCATTCATTTTCTCACAGCACGTCTGTCACTCAGTGATGGGTCAACACCGTCAAAAATGTGTTCTGTCATGTCATAAATGCCTCGAAAAACAGAACAGAGAGAACAGGAATGATGTGAACTGATTTTCAGCTGTATTTTGCATCAGTCAGACATGTATCTCCTGCAGTTTCCAGCTACTGGTTGGACCTGCTTACACTGAGAGACAAGATCAAAAGATAGCAGATGAAATATGGAAAGAGCTTCAGGACGAGCACCGACTCTGATCTGTTGCTTTTTCTAACTACATTTATATTCATGCAATTGGAAGACGCTTTTATCCAGAGACTTTTTATCAGTTCATGCATTTCCAGGGAATCAAACCCATGACCGTGGTGGTGCTATGTTACATTTTGTACATACACAAGATGTAACTTGTGGCACATCTCATCCTATGATCCTATGATCATTTAAGATGTGTTTGTGTCTGCAGGCATCTCTGCATCATCACATATCCATCGCTCAGACGGATGATCTGGTGTCTGGTAAGACGTCTTCAAGGGTTCACCCGCTGGACTCCAAAACCACCTCGGATGTGCTCAGGTCAGTAGTAGTGAACGATTCATTCGTTTTGAATGAATCCTTTATATGACTCAGAGTGATTCGTTTAGAGTGAAAAGTGTGATCGATGATGTTCATGAATGAAATGACTCACAAGGTGAACACATCATTTCTGTTTCCTGTATACATGACTCTGCATTAATTAATTAGTTCACCTTGGTCCGAGTCGTTTGTTCTTTAGTCACGTGACAGCCACATGCTATGTACACAATATAGAAATGATTAGTTCACCCATGTCCCGATTTTGGACGCCATCAGTTTCGCAGCTTCACACTAAACTGAGGACCATAAACCAGTCTGGACCATTATGAAGGTTTGCTCTGGTCTTCAGAGACTGAGGTTTGTATTGTTGTGTTTCAGGTTTGTTCTGGAGCAGTATAACGCTCTTTCCTGGCTCACCTGCAGTCCTGCTGCTCAAGACCGGCGCTCCTGCCTTCCCGTTCATTTCACCGTCCTCACGCAGATGTACAACGGCATCCTCAAGCTCCTGTAGATCTCAGACGGGACGCAGAGCCATTCCTCCAAGTACCTAATGGATTCGGGCAGCAGGTGTTTTCACAGGAGGAGCATCCAAGTCCAGTCATGAGCCCTCAGATGAGCTGCACCTCTGGACAGACTGCTAAAACAGGGAAGCGGCTGAGATGTTTGAGGATGACAGTCACAGATGCTTCCGTCACTTCATGCCATAGGAATCCTACAGAGCAGGATGATGAACTGTGATTATCCATATAAAAACAGAGCTCAGCATCATCATGTTTCTGACGAGTTCTCTTAAAAAGGCACTTTCATGGTCCGACATTGAATTGAAAAACTTGATAAGTAACGTCTGACACGTGTTCAAAATGTTTATCGTGTAAAAGCAACATTTGCAGAGAATTATTTTTATGAAACGTTTGAATCAATTTAATCAAGGCCTTTTTTTCCAGAATCAGAATGGAAGCCTTGAGATGAGGAAAAACCAACTCTAATTTTAAATGATGCCGAAATGCCATATTTATATATGAACTGTATTTCTGAATGTATAATGTTGTTGTCGACACATTATAAAACCTATATGAATAACAGTGCATTACTTTTTACTTTCTCTTATGAAATTTCTTCAATCCTTTTCTTATTTTATAACTTAACTAAAATGCAGCATAAATTATATTTATAAAGCATTTTCTGCTACATAAACTTAAATAGGCAATAGAGTTCAGTCAGCATATCTCAGCATACAATTTTAACTGATATGCATTATTTGCTATTTGCTTTTTAAAGATATCAAATCGGTCCATTGACAGCGACCTGGTTGCAGAATTTGTCCTGCGATTTGTACTTTCCTGCATGTTTTGTAAATACGCTTTTCAGCAGTGCGTTTTCATATTTCTTAAAACTGTACATTTCATGTCAGTTTCATTCATTTTATTCTACATGACTCCTATGAAGTTCTTTTTTGCCTTTTTAAAAATATGAATATATACAGTACATATAAATGCATATATATAACATTATTGAAGTACTGCCAAGATTTGACACTTACTGTACCAATGACAGCATTTGTTACTCAATCATCATTTGAAATATAAAGCTGATGTGACCCAACAGTGATTTGTATCTTTTACACATTTTTAAGTAAATGACTGACAAATGAAGATTGACCTGTTTGGTTTTTTTTTTTTGTAGTCATCCCAGCAGTTTTGTGTTCACAGAATTCATTTGTTTGATCTTCTGCTCTGTTGTCTGTCACGTCTGCAGCATCTTTGAAACGTTCAGGCGTAAATATCACGCAAAACATGACTAAAGTATTCGGAATTAGTTATTTTTAGCCAGAAGTTCTAAGCAGCTCTAGATCAAAAACATTACAAATGATATTTTGATGTGGGATTTCTACTGTGAGCATCACACTTCAGATCATTCTTAAATATGCTGACAAACTCATGACTTTATAGTCATGGAAAATGTTTCAAACATAACATCCCTCAATTAATTTATCCTACATAAGGTTGTGGGGATGTTGGAGCGTATCCCAGTGTACCGGTCAAAGACTGGGAAACACCCTGATCAGGTCAGTCATAACGGCTAATATGAAATTGGCGTTGTTTACACTTTCTTTAAATTGGCATTGTTACGGTATAATTACACAAATAACATTAATTACATTTACTTACTATAAGGTTAAGGTTTGGTTTAGTGTAAGTTGCTTGTAATTATGCATAACGTAATGTTATTACAATGTCATATTAAAATAAAGTGGTTCCTTGAGATTTACACAATTTTGTGCACATTATATGTATAATATATATAATTATTTGAAGTGTCAAATGTCTGAAAAACTCTTTCATCTGCTTGACCACTTCTTGCATTTACAGTTTATTTCTTAATTATTTCCGTTTGTGTTTAATCGGTGCAATTATAGCAATTATTCTAAAATAATAATATACATTTAATTTATATATCATTATTTTTTTGTCAATGCTGCTATCAATGTTTTTAAAAAATGAGATCACCAAAATGTGTAGAAAAGCACGTCCAAGGTCAAAGTTCAGCATAGGAAGAAGCTGTTCAGATGTGATTCTGGTGATTGCTGATTTTTTGTTTTTTTTAATTAACATGTTTTGAGAATGACCCATTCCAGGACTTCAGGAGTCCATCTTCCAGTTTGTCTTTGTCAGAGGAGTTACAGCAAATAAAAGAGCTCCTAAGAGGATCAAACTACACATTGGGCTGTGAAGAGCTCAAACTGATTGATTGTTGACTTGGATTATAGAGGATTACTGCTCTTAAACAGTTATTAGGTTTAAGGTCAAGAGATCAACATCTCACTGGAATTGTTTTTATGACAACAGAAATCTTGACTACGGTCACTAAACATTCAAACTTGTTTGTAATATAACTGTTTTAGAATGTGCTCAAAGATATCCATCCTTGCGTTTGATGTGAGCGATGCACATGACCTCTACGCTGCTGACAGTGCACGCGACTTGATTTTAGCCATCAGTACAGATCCTGTGTTATCTGTCAAAATGACAGAAATCACTTTGAAATATTATCACTCAATGTTCCAGTTAATGAACATTTGTATTAAGGTTTATTAAGGTATTTAACATATCTGTAATATTGCTGTGGAGATAATAACATTTTGGGTGTTCTTCATGGTCTGTTGTATGTAATGTCAAATGCAGAAATGTTAATTCATGCATTCATGACCTCAAGGTTAGATTATTGTAATGCTTTATTGGGTAGTTGCTCTGAATGCTTAATAAACAAACTCCTGCTGGTCCAAAATGCAGCAGCTAGAGTTCTTACTAGAACCAAGAAGTATGACCATATTAGCACGGTTCTGTCAACACTGCACTGGCTCCCTATAGAACATCGAATACATTTTAAAATCTTGCTTATTACTTCTAAAGCCCTGAACGATTTACCACCTCAGTACTTGAGCGAGCTCTTATTGCATTATAGTCCTTCACGTCCACTGCGCTCTCAAAACTCTGGCCATTTGATAATACCTAGAATATCAAAATCAACTACGGGGGGCAGATCCTTTTCCTATTTAGCGCCCAAACTCTGGAACAATCTACCTAGTGTTGTTCGGGAGGGAGATTAACTAGGCTTCATTAATTAGGTCAACCGGAACTGGGAACACTTCCCATAAGTCAAGTCAAGTCAAGTCTGCTTTATTGTCAATTCTTCCACATGTACAGTACATACACACAGAGAATTGAAATTAAGTTACTCTCAGACCCTTGGGTGCATAAAGATAACATAAATACAGATTAAATACAAAAAACAAAATACAACTATACAAATAAGGTAAAAAAATAAAGCAGCACATGGCAGATAGAGTGCAAACCAGTAAAGTAAACAACAGTGCAGATATAGTGATTGTAGTGCAAAAAAATTATTTGTAGTGCAAAAGAGCTTATTTCAGACTGATTAAAGTGACCGTGTGTGTGTGTATTTGGGAGGGGGGAGTGGAGGAGTCCGTTAGAGGGTCAGAGTTCAGTGGTGCGTGGGGCAAGAGAGGGGAGGGGGGGGCAAGGTCGGGAAGGGCGTTCAGCTTCCTGACAGCCTGATGGATGAAGCTTTCCTTCAGTCTGCTGGTCCTGGCCTGGAGACTCCGCAGTATCCTCCCTGATGGCAGAGACTGAAGAAGCTGTGTGTCGGGTGGGTGGGATCACCTGCAATGCAGAGGGCTTTGCGGGTGAGACGGGTGTTGTAGATGTCCTGAAGGGAGGGGAGAGAGGCACCAACAATCTTCTCAGCTGCTCTCACTATGCGTTGAAGTGTTTGCGGCAGGATGCGTTGCAGGCGCCATACCACACAGTGATGCAGCTGGTAAGGATGCTCTCGATGGTGCCTCTGTAGAAGGTGCACATGATGGGGGACGGGGCTCCTGGCTCTTCACAGTTTGCGGAGGAAGTAGAGACGATGCTGTGCTTGCTGGGCCAGTGCTGCGGTGTTGTCAGTCCAAGAGAGATCCTCTGTGATGTGCACACCCAGGAACTTGGTGCTGCTCACCCTCTCCACAGTCACACCATTGACGGTCAGAGGAGCATGCTGAGTGCGCACTCTCCTGAAGTCAACAACAATCTCCTTCGTCTTCTCCACATTCAGAGAGAGATTGTTGTCACTGCACCACCCGGCCAGGCGGCTCACCTCGCTCATGTAGTTTGTCTCATCTATGTTGCTATTGAGACCCACTACAGTCGTGTCATCCACAAACTTAATAAGGAGGTTGGAGTTGTGTGACAGAGTGCAGTCGTGGGTCAGCAGAGTGAAGAGGGGGGGGCTCAGCACACATCCTTGGGGGACCCAGTGTTCAGTGTGATGGTGCTGGATGTCTTGCTGCCGACCCCCGAAAACTGCCTGATGTCTTCCAGTCAGGAAGTCCAACAGCCAGTTGCACAGCGAAGTGTTGAGCCCCAGCTGGACCAGTTTGTGAATGAGCTGTTGAGGGATGATTGTGTTGAATGCTGAACTGAAGTCTATGAACAGCATTCTGACGTATGAGTCTTTTTGTCCAGGTGTGTGAGTGCTGAGTGGAGGGTAGTGGCGATGGCGTCATCGGTCGAGCGTTTGGACCGATATGCAAACGGGAAGGGGTCCAAGGAGGGGGGGAGGCTTGATGTGGTGCATGACTAGCCGTTCAAGCACTTCATGAGGATGGGGGTAAGTGCAACTGGACGGTAGTCATTGAAGCAGGATGGAGACGGACTTCTTCGGGACTGGAATGATTGTGGTAGCTTTGAAGCATGTGGGGACAAAAGCCTGACTTAGCGAGATGTTGAAAACGTCTGTGAAGACATCGGTGAGTTCCACTGCACAGTCTCTCAGTACACGCCCAGGAATGTTGTCAGGACCCGGAGCTTTGCGTGCGTTGATCCTGCTGAGGGATCTCCTCACGCTGTCCGGGGACAGCGTCATCACCTGGTCGCCGGGAGGAGGTGGAGTCTTCTGTGCAGTGGTGCTGTTTTGTGCCTCAAAGCGAGCGAAGAAGACGTTCAGCACGTTCAGCAGAGAGATGGTGCTGTCACAGGTGCGTGGTGGGGCTTGTAGTCCGTAATGGTCTGTATCCACTGCCACAGGCTCCGAGTGTCTCTGCTGTCGCTGAAAAGATGGGCTATCCTCCTGGAGTACTGAATCTTAGCCTCTCTGATGCCGCGGGAAATGTTGGCCCTAGCTGTCTTCAAGCCCACCTCATCTCCAGCTCTGAAGGCAGCGTTCCGCGTCATCAGGAGTCCGTAGACCTCCCCTGTTAGCCACGGCTTCTGGTTGGCCCGGACAGTGATGGTTCTTTGTGACTGTAACAAAGCAATGCACTTGTTGATGTATGCAGTGACAGTCTCTGATTACTCCTGGAGGTCTGTGGTGTTATTGTATGTTGCAGCCTGCTTAAACATATTCCAGTCAGTGGTGTTAAAAACAGTCTTGAAGAGCCTCTGACGACACTTCCGGCCACACTTGTATTTGTTTGAGAACTTTAACGAGTGGTCTGTATGCAGGCAATAGCATGACAGTGATGTGGTCTGAGGCACCGAGGTGGGGGAGGGGAAGGGCCTTGTAAGCTCCTCTCTGTGTGGTGTAAACAAAGTCCAGAGTATTGTTTCCCCGTGTTGGAAAGTCTATGTGTTGGTGTATTTTTGGGAACACACTCTTTAGGTCTGCATGATTGAAATCCCAGGCCAAGATGAGAAAAGCATCAGGGTGGGCTGTCTGCTGCTCACTGATGGGCTGGTACAGTTCATTTAGTGCCTCGCTCCTGTTGCTGTTGCTGGAGCTGGGAGGGATGTATACAGCAAAGAGCAGTATGGCTGTATATTCCCTCAGTAGATAGAACGGCCAGCACTTAATAATCATAAACTCCACCAAGGGTGATGAATCAGCATTACTCTCTAATGCTGTGAATGATTCCTCATCCTCTCCCTGTTGATCTGTGATGTAAAAAAATAAGTCTGTTAAGTGGACACTAATGATGATCATTAACTCTCTCTTCTGTTTGTCAGTGAGTCTATCTGACTGTTTCTGTTAAATATGCGTAACTGCATTAGTATCACTCAGCTGAAGAAAAAATGTCCATTGCTATAAACACTTGCAGTTTCTTAAGTTAATGAGAAAACATTAATTACAGAATAAAGTTATATATATAATCCAATATGTAATCCAAATTCTATTTCAGAATGTCATATTAATAAAACACCTTCACTAATTTTCAGGCTTTTTTTCTCAGTATTTTTGTCTTTACCACATTGTATCCAGCACCTCTACCCAACATGTGCAAAATACTCTCCAATCTCTCTGAAAAAAAGCTAATTAAAAACTTCTGTGTCTGCCATATGGATTCAAACTCATATCAGTTTAGTTTGTTTTCTTTCTCACTCGTCTTTCATCTCTTTCAATCACAGGAATAATCTCCACTCTGAGCCAGTCGGACCGTCGACGCTCCAGAGCAGATTTTTCCTGGTATTTGCGTTTATTTGTTCAGAGAGATGCCCGCGTGTTCTTCTGGGAGAGAGGCAGAAAAGAAGAGAAAGGAGGATCTTATCACTTCATCCACAGGTTCTCCATCTGCGTCTTATCTGAGCGCTGCGGATCTTATCTGAACACATGCTGCTTTCTACACGGATGAGCAGCAGAGAGCCACTATAGCAGGAGAGTGTTTGGGTTTGTGTGGTGTGTGTGGTGTGTGTGAGAGAGAGAGAGAGAGAGAGAGAATTAAACAAGTGCTTCAGGCTTTAAATACACTTCTAGAAACATGACATATCTTGGAAATAACTAGAAGAGTTTCCGCCTTTGTCTGTGAGTTGGAGTCAGTGCGAAGTGATTTTGTTTGTCTTCTGAGACTCTTAAACATCATGTGACAATGAGCTGCTCTTGAAAGTGTTTAAAGGGGGAATATGAGGGCTACATGCACTTGTACAAACGTTTTGACTAAATGTGTGTTGCAGGTTGTGTACACAACCACCTAAAAATGATAAAAATCAACCAGTGGTTTGGTTAATCTGTCAATCATTACCCCTTTCTAAAATCGAGGCAATCTCAGATGCCTGTCTGTGTGACATCAAACAGACAGGCCCCTCCCACGATAGTTAGATTGACAGCAGCGTTTCAGCACAGACTGAACTGGCGTCTTAACTTAGACCCGCCCTGAGTGACTGTCATCAGTCCACCATTGTTTCACCGCTGGAGCAGATGTAGACAAGAATGGAAATGTTGGATGTAATAATAACATAGCAGTCGTCATTTACTCCCGAAATCTGAACCGCTGAACTCACAGTGGATTACGTTTGTTTCTGAAGGAAATGCGCCCCCCGATCTACATAAATGTGTCTATGTTCGCGCAAATCATTCGTGATCCAGCTTCACCTGCAGAAGAAGTGAGTGTAAGTTTTTTTTTTATGAATCTTTGCAAATCGCTTTCCTAATAATGTGCTAATTAGCAAGTTCACGATGAATGCGGCTAAAGTAAACAGTATCTCTGAGAGCAGCTCGGAAGAGAGGGCGGGGTCAGCAGAGCTCATTAACATTTAAAGAAAAATGCTACAAAAAACGGCTTGATCTGAAAAGAGCTGTTGTTGACAGGGTAAAAAAGGTGTTTGTTACACTACCATTGAGAAATTTTAAAACCAAACTATGTTACAGAATTTCATTAAGACCGTAAAGAATCATATCAACTTGTGCAAAATGGGCATCCTGTGACCCCTTTAAATAATCAGAAGTGTATTTCTGTCCGATAATATGCAGAGGGGGCGAGGCTACGTGCCGATGCAACTAAAAGAGAAAACAAGCATCTAAAAAACACAGCCTGCTTTTTTTGTAGGATAGCTTAGTAAAATGTAAGGTGATGTGATGTTGGTTCAAGTAATTCGGTCAAAATAAAATGAATTGGTTTTCAGTACCAATGTGTAATTTCTGCAGTTTATCATGAATATTATGGAAAATGTAGTTTTTCGCACAAGCCTGCCATCTCAAATATCAATTAAATGTTTAAAGTTAAAGTGTTAATATATCTCTAAAATATAAAAAAATTACTGTGTGTCATCAATATTACACAGATACATAGAAACTACACTAAACATTCATAATTACAACCATGTTTCATCAATTAGCTTAGTTAATCAACAAAATCCAGAGCTCCCAAAATAGCAAATAGGACATTGTGGTTGCAGTCATCTCCTTAATAAGTTCATCTGAGCATATATTTGAAGTAGACTATAAAAACATGTCTTGTCTCTCATCGCTTGCTGTGTTTGCAGTTGACTAGGAGAAAAGTTCAGATAGGAAGAGACATGGAAGAGATAAGGTTTATCACAATGCTCCTGGTTAGAACGGCGTAATGAATTCACATAATCATATTGATCTTTGGGACAGTTGTCTGTCAAACAAACACAATAAAATGTATTCACTTTATTAGTATTAGTTACTGCAGATTGTGTTTTGTTGTACTCGTTCATTCTATGGCATATACAAGAGAAGATCAGTGTTGATAGAAAACTGGCAGTTACAAAAATAAGATGATACAGATATTTGCTGGAGAAAATAAATTTTGATACACAAATAAAGTAGTGAAAGATGCTCCTTTAAAAGCTCGTGGAATCAGAATTTCAACGTCTGCGACTCAAAGTTCGTCTTTTGCGAGTCTCTGTCCTTGCAGTCTCTAGTTTGCTGTGCTTCATTCCCCTGGGTTTTAATCCAAAACCAAAGTCTCTTTCTGCTGGTGCCTTCTAAAGGTGCATCAAAAGTACAAAGTGATCCAAAAAGGCTGTCCTGATCCGCTCAGGGTTGAACAGTTCACATCCGCCTCGTCTTTTCAGATGATATCACTCAATAGCTGTCGTGCAGTCTGAGTTATCTGATTGGAAGCGATGGCCCTCCTCTGCTTTCTTTTATCCAGTGCCATGCTCACCTTATATCTGCTGTGAAGAAAATACCTTGTTAGGCTTTGACAGCACACCTGCTGAACTGACAAGAAAAAAAAAAAAGAAGCTGTGTACAATGGAAGTCTATGAGGCAAATGAGCAACGGATGGAAATGGCCAAAAAAAAAATATATTATTTTATTGCTTGTAATTAGTTTCTTTGTTATTTGTTCTTCAAGGTCTATAGGGCAAGTATGCAACTGATAGAGATTGTCCAAAAACAATTATTTTATTGTTTGTAATTTGTTTCTTACCTAAGTAATTCTAGTAATTCTTAAAATCTTATTAAAATTATTACATTTATATACAAACACACACACATAAATATATTATTGTATATATATTGTATTATTAAACATTATATAAATATTCAAATATTAATATAAAGTTTGAAGGCTAAACAGTGTTTATTTTAATATTTAATTTATTACATATATGCAAGATTTTAGACACACATATTTAACTGGCCAAAAAAGGCACTACAATGCCACATTGTTGATGTTGGTCACTATGCTTCTGGGTGTATTTAAAAAATTTTTTGCAGTTACTATTAAAAAATACTATTTTACTATTAAAATAATAAAAAAATACTACATTTAATATATATATATATATATATATTTAATCTATATATAATATATTATATATAATATATATAGTATATATAATTTACCCCCCCATGTTGCATGTGTTAAATAACACTATTTACTATTAAATAATTAAAAAAAAAATACTAATTTTAATCTATATATATATAATATATTCAAGGAAGCATGTGTCAATAGAAATAGTTTTGTTGTAGTACAAGAAAACAGTCAAATATTATTGTACCATGATATCCCTTCTCCTGACCTTTGACCCATTAAGTCCACTTGGCTTTCATCTTACTGACCATTGGTCTATATATAGAGTCTGTAAATCTTGACTGCCTCTTTTAGACAGTTTATCTCATTTTCCATTTCCTCTTCTTTTTTTAGCTCTTGAACTGAGCT
>JADLZN010008610.1:616896-658954 GCA_018155175.1 Sinocyclocheilus anophthalmus
GTGCTGCATAAGCTCGAGGACCCACACCTTGATACAGCCTACATCCCCACAGCACACCACCAGACAGCATCCAACACAGCACCAACAGCCAAAAACCACCACTGCCTCCCAGCCGTGAGTGACAGGTGTGTCTTCGATTGTTCTGCACCTGTGACATCGCTCGTTGTTGTCTATTCTACGGACAACAACGCTCGAAAGGGGGTATATATGTAGCGTCTCGACCAATCTGACACACTAATTTTTATTTGATTTAACAAATCAATTATTCATTAGATTAACAAATCGTCACAGTCCCCTCATTCAATAGACTGGATGCCAGGGCTTCGGTGGAACACCATCCCCCCACCTTGATCACCATGGTAACCAATGCTGATATCACTGGTATTATGGCCTAAAGGAATGCGGGCAGACAAACTCCCTCATTTTCCTCATGGGAAAGGCACAAATGCACAGGAGAAACTGACTTTTCTACTGATTAATTCATAGGAAACCCTTCTTTGAGTTAACACCCTTTTTCTTCAGGCCATTGTGTATATTATTGCTGTTTTGTATTAATCTGTTGTATTATAGACTATTTTTATTCATGCTTACGATAAACCACTCATTCATATAAGTAACTCTACCATGTCTAGTGTCTATGAATTCGTCTTCGGATGATCTAACTGAGAGTGCATATTACATGCTGATACCTCTGCAACATATTGATGTTCTGGGAATCATTGCTAATTTCTGCATCAACACTCCAGCGAAGTACATAAGCAAAATACCATGCTTACAGACAAAGGGCCATAAAAACGCAGAACTCCCACTTGAGATTCCGGACTTCCTCATTGGACAAACCCATCTTGAGAGGCGTGAATTTCTGCAGGCTTTAAAAGGCCACACTCCGTGTGACCCGCCCCTGTCGGTGGTGTTGTTGGAATTCTGATAGGCGGTGATACAAACGCTCCCGGAACGCTAAGCTTGTGCCAGGCTTCGCCTGTCCTTTCCCTCATCACGTTACTCTGCGCAAACTGGTTCTTTCCTTCAGCAACCAACTTCAGCAAGATCGTTGGTGGCCGTAAGATCGCATCAGAATCGTTGTTCATACAGACGTGCAAGTATCAAACTTAGTCGTTTTAATTGATGTATTAAGTATCAGTTACACTTTTTTTTCAAAGGTGTGTTTGAATTAAGAATCTGATGTTTCCTTCAGGCGTTAGATCTGCTGAATATGTAAATGGTTCCATAAATGTCATTCCTTATGTCTCTTTCTTTAGTGCTAAACTTTAACCCTTTCCTATACCAACTGTATGTGTGTGTGTGTGTGTGTGTATGTTAGACCGGCTTAATGTGTTTATGTAGTATGTTAGACTAGTTTATTTGTTTATGTGTTAGAAAACCTTACGTTATCACACGTGATGTGTTCATTGTTTACTGATAACAGGAGTCACTGATCATGCAGATTTACGTTACAAACTTTTAGAATTGTACAGTAAGAAGGTTATTTTCTTTAACCAGGAAATTAACGTTCTTATAATTGACAAGACGGTTGACCCTGAGTGGTCAGCTAAATATCTACAGCGGATCTAAAAATATGAATAGTTAATCATAACTATTTATGGTTAATTATTCATATTTCCCATGAGCTAATTCGCTACAGATTTGGTTCAGTTCAGAATAATAACAGTGTGAAATCAATTTGAAAATGAGTTCAATTCAACTATAACCCGTTCCACAAAAGGCAACAATGTCACTATTTAGTTTGAATCAATTCAATGTTGATTTAATTTAAGTTAATACCACTGGCAAGTTGTAAGATGTGATTCACCTATATGCACCACTGCATGGTACGGCACGGTACAGCTCGGTTCACTTTTGGGGGGTTTTACACTGGGTACAGTACCTGGTACCTGGTACTTTTTTTAGAACCACCTCGGTTGGGGTTCCAAGTGAACTGTACCGTTACCAAAACGTGACGTGTAAACTCTGCTGATCACGGATTGGCCGGAGAGAATCGTCACTACCTGCGTCACTGAACTTACGACACAAACACAAAAGAACCGCTAGATTTAAATCAGCACAGCCAGCGAAGGATCGAACGCAACTGTTTTGAACGAGCGCACCTTTTTTTAACAACCAAAAAGTTGATGTCTGTTGTGGAAGTACAGACGTTCCTCTCGTTGATAGCAGAGGAGTGGATCCAGCGAGAGCTTGATGGGGCGTCGCAGAATGAAAACGTTTTTTTAGGAGTCGCGGCAATAGAGGCGGCGATATAACGACATGTGAATAATCCCACCCACTCTAAAGCAGTACTGAACTGCAGTGGAAACGCAAACCGTGCCGAGCCGTACCGAGCCAAGTTGTACCATGCAGTGGAAAAGCGCCATAAAGCAGCTCTACAGAAGAGACAGTGCCATCATCCAGCTAAATTCAGTTTTAGTTTTGTTCTCCACCGATGGTGTCAGTCCTTGCAGTTGATCAATTTCTGAAAGTTAAGTGTCTTTCATACTCCATCTAAGCAAGCCAGTGTTCAGTTCAGATCAATAACAGTGTGAAGTTCATCAATTTGAAATGAGTCGGCTATAAGCATGGCTGGAAATGGGGGAGGACGCAGTCCAGGGAGTGAATTTCAGGGGTGGTGGCATTCCACTTCCAACTGCTTAGGTTTTTTTGGAAATTGAAGGATTTTCATAATTTTATCCATTCAATAGCTTATGAAAGCGATCCCAGTTCGCTCATAAACATAGCGCAATATATAATAAAAACGTAGCGGCATATTTGTGTCTATAGTTAGCTGCGCAATCTCGGTTTTTGTGATTGGTCATAAAACCTGCAGACTACATTTAATGGAAATGCTTCTCTATCGTTGTGCATCCTGCTCCTCACAGAACAGATTGTGAAAGCAGACTGCATTTTTTGTTCAGTGCTGAGTTATTCATGCTCAGATCCTCTCATTATAACAAACAAAGTGCTGACGGGGTGTAAATAAGATATCCATTGTGCAGTGTAGAGAGCTTCATTAATTATAATGGAAGTTATTGTTTATAAAGGGCGTTTGCAAATGTGATATTGAATTTATATAACAGTTTTATACCATTTTTATTTTATACAAAAGTTAATATTAAGTGACTTACATTGTAGGAACACTGTTGTCTGATTTTGCTATATTTCGTCAAAGAAAATAGTTCCAAACAAAGTCATCTCCAAGCAAACACAGCAGTGTTTCGTTTGTGAATGAATCTGCGTTTTTGAACGAATCTAGTGAGTCAATGATTCAATCACCCATTCATTAAGACAGTACTTGCTTCGTTCCTAAATTAATCAGCCATTTGAATGAATTCGACTTAATGAATGATTCAGTGATGAAGACAGTGACTTGCTGTCACCTACTGGCGGTTTTAGTTTCATTTTAAAAGTATAATTTGAGTTATTTAAATAGTTTAATATTTCTATATTCAAAACTTCATATTTAAAACATTAATCTAATAACATTGTTATAATGAATTTAAATGCATTTATGCAACCTCTGAACCACGTTAAATAGTCTGTAATTATTCCTTAATTCCCCATTTGTGTTCTTCTGTGCCACCTCCTAGTGCAAAGATGAATTGTTGATGATTTCATTTGACTGGTAACTTATTCTTCCTGAAAGTATCTTATTATTTTAAAAAGTTTATAAATATAAAATATTTTTGACATAAAATATTACATACATATAATAAAGTTAGAAAAAATGCATACAAAGGGTAAAAAAAAAACCCTGCAAATAATTTTAAGGAGTCAAATATTGCTCTCTTATAATGAGAAGGTTCATGTTTTTATTTATTTATTTTTAAGTAGGAGCACAAGCTCTTATAAAAAAGAAATTTAAGAGTCCTGAATAATGTAATGTTACCGTTTACAAACTAATTGCAAAGGTATATGCAAAGTGTAAAACGATTATAATATTCCCTACACATCATTCCATACTGACCATAATAAAAACAATATTTTATGAGGCTTATCAGGCCAATTAGATAATTACGATCATTCTCATTTTTTCCTAAATCATTCTTTCATTTCACTAATATAGTTTTTAATATAAAAAAAAGCAGCAATGTCGTTATTCGGCTTGAGTTCAATGGTGATTACATTCAGACCAATACAAGTATTGCTGTTGCAAAATATAAATTTAACACGATTTGTGGAAAATACAGGTTATTCCCTTGCCTTACCAAGAGCTTCATCGTTGTCCTCAGTATCACTGGCCAGTCTGAACAGAGTAGGTCTCATTTTCTCACAGCGCTGGTACAAATCCTACAATGACACAACAAAGACCATACAGAATTATTTAACAAAAATATATACTCAACTTACATTATGTGAAAAATGTATTTGCTGCTCTGATTGTGGGTGCGTCTCAATCAGCTCCCTAGCTCGTGAATCAGTATATCGTGTACACGAATTCGGTCACTGGTAAGTTACCTAGCTCACTGCACATTGGGACAGTGATTACTCAATTTCCGGTGACATGACTATGTACAACATCAACGGACAACATTATAGAACGTCACCGCTGTAATTAATCAACTACAGGCAGGAACAATATCTTTTTGATTTAATTTTTTATTTTCTTTGTTCTTTTACATGTTCTTACAACATTTTAAGCCGAATATTAATTAAAAATATTAACTAGATGCGATCAGTACCCATCTAGCGATGTGTGTTTATGTTGAAATATACTAAAAATCCGTTTTTGTGTCAGTCTTCTATCACGTATCATTATATTTATCAAGTTGGCTCGTGTGGTTTATGTTTTGTGCTTCAGAAATGTGACATAATTTCCGGTAAGGGAGCATAGTGAGCACCGATGCTCCCTAGTTTTTGCGGTGCATTGTGGGATTTTTCAGGGAGCGAACATTCCAGTGAACTGGAAGGATTTCCCGATTGTGACAACCCTTAAAATGGCTGACTCCCTGATCAGTGCCTTGACTACTGAACTAGGGAGCTGATTGAGACGCACCGTGTGTTTAGTGATGTAGTAGTTTTGATTCCTACACATTTTCCATTTCAAAATTCCATACTTTACCCGACTCAAATTTCCAAAGATCACAGTAGACTTTCAGACCATATTTAACATAAATAGTTCATACAGCATTACTTGCAGCTGTATATTTGGTATATAGTACAGTCATCTGTAAATATTTTTTCATTGATTTTCTCGAAGTGTCAACATACAGAGCCCCTAAAATAAAAAATAATAATAACAAAAATAGACTTTTGTATGCATACAAGAAACATGCGCATGGGAATTTTTTACATTTACATATTACAATTTCTAGTTTTATATAACCCATTTCCTTTGTGCATCAGTGGCATCTTACTATGAATTAAACGAGAGCAGGGATGCACATGAATTAATAGAGATCTACTTGCTCAAAATTTGGCTTTGGTAGTACCTCTAATATCAAGGCCTAATGTCCAATTTAACATATCCTCTGTGGCCGCGGAGAAACCATGACACAAAATTGGCTAATGGAATAATACGGCTGTGTGCATGGTCCTATTTGCCAAGTTCAAGGGTCTATAAAAAAAGACTGCTACTGTAGAAAAAAAAGTGTTCAAAATTTGGTTAAGGCAGTACGTTATATTTCAAGGCCTTAGGTCTGCCAAACCCAAAAAGCTTATAACCTGCATTTCACATAATGAAAAAGTGCACCTCGAATTCATTCAGTCATGTTTGACAATCACTAATCAATCACTAAACAGCTGCCATGAAAACACACTTCTTGTATGATACATTTATTTTCATTAAATTCTTAATTTTCTATTATAAAAAACTAAACAGGGGCAAAAGTCTGGAAATGCAAATATTTTTCCATACACTGCTTTCTTTTTTTTCATACTTTTCCAGACCTGGAAATTACTTAAATTAAATTCCATAATTTTACAAACCACATAGGAACCCTCAGTCCACTACTGTCATGTCAGGGCTTTAGGAGTGTGACAGGCTGTTTTGCAGACATGTGTATTACAGACCTTAATTAGCTCCTCAGTGCTATGTGAGCCACTCTCTTTGCTGTAATCTCCCAGTAACTGTGTGAGAAGTCCAACACTCTCCTTTACTTCCTGAATAGCATTCACTCTCTTCGACACCTTCTCCATACGCTTCTGATCCTGAAAACAGAGTGTATGAATTACACACAGCAGATCGTCAGAGCTTACGCAGGAAAAGTGCAGTTCATGGACTTACTCTCACTTAATGTATCAATTTTTGCTGCTTTGAATTTCACCATACCCAAAAAAAAAACTCAAAAGACGTTAAATCAGTTAAATGTCAAAAATGTTGAACTTGTATTTCCTGCTTCTGTTCTTCTGACAGCTGGATGAAAAAGCAGCTAAAAGGTGAACTGTGTGCTGCAGCATCTATTGTTCCCATGTAATTGTTATTTTTTTCAGACAGACATATACTTGTTTTGATTTGGCGTGAATAGACCATTCTTTGTCCTTTCATATTGTTTTTCACACATTGCTGTGCTGAGAATTAGACACTAAGAACCCACTAAGAGTTAATCCAATATCCAGGACAGACAGACAGACACACACACACACACACACACACATCTACACACCTCCTGAACCATTTCTTTAATGAGTTTGTTTGCCGCTCGCAGGTCCTCAGGGTGAGAGCTATTCAGAAGACGAGACAACATCTATAGAATCAGAAAAAAAAAAAAAACATTAAGAGAGAGTGGACAGACATAAGTGAAGTCATAATTATTTCTTCATGGTTTACACATATAGTAACATATAGTTTGGAAACATAATAGTTTAAAATTGATCAATCTGACTCCCGAAACCTTCTTAGGTTTTAATCACTGTAAACAGAGTAAAGACATACGGAAATAAACAGTAAAAAAAATAATAAAAAACAATTCCTAAACTGCATCTGAACAACCTTTGATTTCTCCTCATCCTCAAAGATGGCGTTTTTAGGCCTGGGCAGTGGAGGAGGGCAGAGCTTGTCATCAGGAAGGTCTGGGTCCTGTTTAATAATACCTAAAATGAGATGCAGAGCATAAACATAATGTAGCATATTTATTACCAAACACTCCAAAACACACAATCGCAACAACAACATAGGACAAACAGCAAGTCCCACAAGAGAGCTTTATCATTTTACACGTTTGTTTACCATAACTTTTAACAGCATTCATGAAAGTACAAATGTCAGAATAGTTATTGACCACACATGTATCAGCTTTGAGATATAGTTAAATACATGTTAGTTATGACAAATCAGGACCCTGCATGTCAGGTTACCTTGTTTCTTAAGCATCTGATAAGCATCAGAAATCTTTGTCTCCTCTGGTAAACACACAGTCCAGCTGTACATCACTTCTAAAACTTTTTTCTTCACTGGTTCTGGGGCTCGAGAACCTAGATACTGTAACAAAAATAGAGTACATGGACAGTTATTGAATATAAGTTAAAGGAAATATTTAGACACATTAAAGATATTGACTACTAGTGTTCCCATTCTAAGCAGCAAGAGACATTCTCCTGAGTATGTATGAGTAAGGTGTATAACTGCACAGTGTCTGCATTTAAATCACCAGATAGCCTCTTTTCTGACAACACTTTCTTCGTTTTGCTTTAGTGCTTCACTCTCTCTTTGGTTTCTATGTTTTTCCTGTTATTTGAGTTCTTCATGCAATATATTATTCAGGCTTGCACAAACAAGGATGTGCTATAAAGGCATACAGTGAGTATAGGAAAAAAGACCCCCCCCCCCCCCCCCCCTTTAAAATAAGAACATTTGTTGCTTGCAGCCTGAAATGAAGACGGACACATTTTTAGTTTTTTCCGCTGTATTTACCAGGCAACTTATAACAGCCAAGTTAAAGATAAACACCACCACGTCAGGAAAAAAAATAAAAATTTAAAAATAGATTCACTGAGTTGAAAAAAAGATCACCCCCTTGTGTCAGTATTTTGTTGAACCACCTTTTGCTTTAATTACAGCCTTTAGTCTGTTGGGATGTCTCTACTAACTTTGTACATCTAGACTTTGCAATATTTGTCCACTCTTCTTTGCAGAACTGCTCAAGTTCAGTTAAATGTGATGGTGACTGTTTGTGGACTGCAGTCTTCAAGTCATTCCACAGATTTTCAGTGGGGTTTAAGTCTGGGCTCTGACTAGGCCATGCAAGGACATTCACCTTTTTCTCCTTCAACCACTGTGTGCTCAGTTTTGCTGTGTGCTTTTGGTCTTTGTCATGTTGGAAGGTAAACCTTCTCATTGACAACTTTCTGGCAGAGAGCAGATTTTCCTCAATAATTTGACAGTATTTTGTCCCATCCATTTTTTTTTCTATCCTGACAAGTGCTCCAGTCCCTGCTGCAGAGAAACACCCCCATAACAGGATATTACCACCTCCATGCTTTACTGTAGGAATGGTGTTATTTGGATGGTGAGCTGTATTGGATTTCCGCCAGACATATTGTTTGGTGTTGAGACCAAATAATTCAGTTTCTGCCTCAGAATCTTCAAGGTGCATTTTGGCAAAGCTCAGTCGTGACTGCATGTGGCCTTTCTTGAGGAGTGGCTTTTTTCTTGCAAACCTCCCATACAAGCCACATTTGTGGAGAATTTGTGATATTGTTCACATGCACACAATGACCACTCTTTGTCATAAATTCCTGCAACTGCTTCAGAGTTGCTGTAGGCCTCTTGGTAGCCTCTCTGACTAGTTTCCTCCTGGCTCTTTCATCCAGTTTGGAGTGACGTCCTGATCCAGGGAGGGTCTGTGTTATACCAAATACCTTCCATTTCTTAATAGACTTCCCTGTGCTTCTAGGCATTGATAAAGCCTTTACAAATTTGCCACCCATAGTTGATTGCTTGCTTCAGTTGCACAACCAAGGACTGAAATGCTTGCATGAAACTCTTGTCATGCTGAGCTAATCGCAGTTGAGAGTCAAATGACTTGTGTGCCATTGAGAAGGTGATTAGATACACCTGACTGAGTTTACAAGTCATTTTTCCAACTCAGTGATTCTGTTTTTTTTTTTATTTGTTTTTTTTCAACATGTTGGTGTTATATCTTTCACTTATAAATAGTAAATACAGCTGGATAAAACAAAATCTGTGTCTGTCTTTATTTCAGGCTGCAAAGCAACAAAATGTGATTATTTTAAAGGGGGTGATTCTTTTCTATACCCATACATTTTCTATATGTTTGTGGCTGGATTTAGCTTTGTCGTACAGGCCCCTGCTCAGTTCATGCACTCTATGTCAACACAGAAGTTATGTTATCTCTACCACTGCGTATCCTTGTGCGTACAAGTTGTAAAATTGTATATAACTTTACACAGAAAATATTGGTAACCAATTTTATCCAGGGTTTTTAAAATCAAATATAAAGCTTTTTTAGACATTTTTTTAAGGGCTGGACAAATAAAATTAATACTGTTTGTCCAGAACAAACCAATACAATCAAAAAATCCTTTACTTTTAATTAAACAGACTGGAGCACACATTAACGAGGACTTAGTACTGCTTATAAGCAAAACAGGCTGCAAATAACTGCACATTTTAAATACTCAAAATACTTCATTCAATATGTACTGAAATGGGTATAATGGAAGTCAATGGGGACCTGAAACTATTATCCACATTCTTCAAAATGTCTTCTGTTTCAGCACAGAACTCATACAGGTTTGGAACAACTTGGGTGAGCAAATGACAACAGCATTTTTATTTTTTGGTGAACTATTCAGCATGGCGCCGCAAATGTCCGCAAGGACGCTAGCTCCGCAATTCTTCTATTGTTTTTGTTTGTTTGTTCTGTGTTTTGTCATTCTTCTTCTATAAGTTTTACCAGAGACGAACTCCTTAACATTAAGCAGCACATCCCGGACAACATTTTTCCGGTTTTTGATTATTCGGACGTTTTGTTGGACATTCTAGTCGGAGGTACAGCGGTGTTGTTCAAACGCGCCTACAGACACAGAAGAGGAAAATGCACCGGAGCCTTGGTGAAGCTCCGCGCGCGTGGCTTTCGGACTGTGCTCCCAAGCATTCATCTTGCGAATGTCTGTTCCCTTCTTAACAAAACGGATGAACAACAACTTCTCACCCGCATCAACAAGGACTTTTCAAACTCTGCACTGTGCTTCACTGAAACCTGGCTGAGTGAAGCCATTCCGGACAACGCGCTTCATCTGCCGGGCTACCAGCTGTTCAGAGCGGATCGCATCGCGGAGTTAACGGGGAAAACCAGAGGTGGTGGATTGTGTTTCTACATCAACGAAAGTTGGTGTTCAGATTTAACAACGCTGAAAAAGGTGTGCTGTCCTAATTTAGAGGCACTCATTATAAACTGTAAACCTTTCTACTCGCCGCGGGAGTTTTCCTCTTTCATTCTCGTGAATGTGTACGTGCCTCCGGATGCGTGCGTGAGTGCCGCGATGCAACAGCTGGCCGAGCAAATAACTGAAATGGAGCAAAGGTACCCAGACTCTATTTTAATCATTCTTGGAGACTTTAACAAATCAAATCTCTCCCGTGAACTGCCAAAATACAAGCAGCACATTACGTGTCCCACCAGAGACAGCACTATTTTGGATCACTGTTACACAACAATAAAGAATGCATATCACTCTGTTCGACGGGCAGCTTTGGGGCTCTCTGATCGCTGTTTGGTTCATCTTATACCAACCTAAAGGCGGAAACTGAAATCAGCTAAACCTGTATGAAGGACTGTAAAAAGATGGACTAATGAAGCAGAGCAAGATTTACAAGCTTGTTTTGACCTCACTGATTGGAGTGTTTTTGAAGCTGCTGCCTTCTGGATGAGCTCACAGAGACTGTAACATCTTATATCAGTTTCTGTGAAGATATGTGCATTCCTACCAGGACATTCTTATCATTTAATAATGATAAACCGTGGTTTACTGGAAAACTCAAACAGCTTCGTCACGCCAAAGAGGATGCTTACAGAAGTGGGGATAAAATCTTGTATAACCAGGCCAGGAACAGACTAAGAAAGGAGATCAGAGTGGCTATAAAAAGCTACTCTGAAAAGCTGAGAAAAGAGCTTTCAGCCAACGATCCAGCATCAGTATGGACTGGTCTGAGGAACATCACCATGTACAAGACACCACCCCCACAGCTTGCGGAGAATCAACAACTGGCTGACGATCTGAATGTGTTTTACAGCAGATTTGAAAAGGATCGTCTACCACCCCCATCCGCTCTGATCTGCACTTCACACCTTCACCTGCCACCCCTGCAACCCCCCTCCCTCCCTCCCCCACCATTCAACCTGTTCTTAAGGTCTGTGTAGAGGATGTGAACAGGGTCTTCAGGAAGCAGAAATCTAGAAGCTTCAGGCCCAGATGGTGTTACACCAGCCTGTCTGAAAACCTGCGCTGACCAACGGGCCCCCATCTTCACACAGATCTTCAACAGATCATTGGAGCTGTGTGAAGTTCCTTGCTGCTTCAAATGCTCCACCATCATCCCTGTACCCAAGAAACCAAAATTCACGGGACTAAATGACTACAGACCTTTTGCTTTAATGTCTGTGGTCATGAAGTAATTTGAGAGACTGGTCCTGGCCTACCTGAAGTACATCACTAGACCCTTGCTGGATCCTCTTCATTTTGCCTACAGAGGCAAACAGGTCTGTGATGATGCAGTCAACATGGGACTGCATTACATCCTTCAACACCTCGACAGACCTGGGAATTACGCAATGATCCTATTTGTGGACTTCAGTTCAGCCTTCAAATACCATCATGCCTGATCTTCTCTCAGACAAACTCACCCAGCTCTCCGTGCCCACCTCCATCTGTCAGTGGATCACCAGCTTCCTGACAGACAGGCAGCAGCTAGTGAGGCTGGGCAAACTCACATCCAGGACTATCACCATCAGCACTGGCGCCCCCCAGGGATGTGTACTCTCCCCACTGCTCTTCTCTCTCTACACGAATGACTGCACCTCTAAAGACCCCTCTGTCAAGCTCCTGAAGTATGCAGATGACACTACAGTCATCAGTCTCATCAAGGACGGAGACAAGTCTGCATACACACAGGAGGTTAAAGAGCTGGCTGTCTAGTACAGTCTCAACAACCTGGAGCTCAACAAGCTCAAAACAGTGGAGATGACCATGGACTTCAGGAGAAACCCCCTGCACTCCCCCCACTCACCATCATGGACATCACTGTGACTGCAGTGGAGTCATTCAAATTCCTGGGCACCACCATCTCTCAGGACCTGAAGTGGGACACTCACATAGACTCCATTGCAAAAAAGGCCCAGCAGAGGTTGTACTTCCTTCGCCAGCTGAGGAAGTTCAACCTTTCACAGTAGCTGCTGAAACAGTTCTACTCTGCTGTCATTTGAGTCTGTCCTGTGTTCATCCATAACTGTCTGGTTTGGTTCAGCTACCAAATCATACATTAAGAGACTACAACGGACAGTCAGGACTGCTGAGAGGATTATTGGTGCCCCTCTGCCCAGCCTCCAATATCTTTACATCTTTAGAGTGAGGAAAAGGGCTAAATAAATCACCTTGGACCCCTCACACCCAACCCACTCTCTCTTTGAATTGTTGCCTTCTGGTCGGCGCTACAGAGCACTGACCACCAAAACAGCAAGGCACAAGAACAGTTTTTCCCACAGGCTATACTCAGTCTAAACAAATAAGCTTTCAAAATTATACAACTAACAAAGTATATTTATATTAAACTGCACACTTTGTAAATAACATATATATCTGCACACTAATAAACATATCAGTACATTTATCTAAACAATTAAATTTTTCCCTATACTTCTATTTCTGTATATAGTCCATTATCAAATTTTTTTTTTTAACCTGTGGTTTTTTTTTAAATTATTTAATTTAGTTATTTTTTATTTTTTTTTTATTTTTTATTTATTTTTATTTTTATTTTTATTTTTTATTATATTAGTTTTATATTACATCCCTCCTGTGTTATTCCTATGTATGTCTGCACTATCATGCATGTCTGCACTATGTTTGTACTTTCTTCTGCACTGGAAGCTCCTGTGGCCAAGTCAAATTCCTTGTGTGCAAACATACTTGGTAATAAAGCTTTTCTGATTCTGATTCTGATTCTGATTCTATTCCTGTAGGGTTTCCTTCCCGTGATGGGGCAGCCCAAAAAGAAGCTACAATAGTTTGTTGAATTAAATGCCAGATACATTTTATTGTGCAAACAAAACACCAAAAATAACAGAAAGGATTTTATGCATAATGCAAGACTTTTAATTATAAACAACCGGTATACCTGAACTCTTATTTGAAATTATGTCCGTTCCTACTTAGAGCTGCTTATTCAAATAGATAGAGGTAAAATATGCACTCTTACAACAATCTACAACATATTACAACATTAACACCATAAAGTTAACATCATTATTCATCATTAGCAGTTCAATGTGCAATCGTTTAGGTAAAATATGTGCTATTAATTGACTGTGAACTGCTCTGAAACCGCAAACCTTTAGAATGTGCAACAGCGCCACCTTTTTTAATTTGAATGTGCAATGCTCACATTTATTTAAAGGGGTGATTGATTGCGATTTCACTTTTTTAATATTAGTGTGTAATGTTGCTGTTTGAGCATAAACAATATCTGCAAAGTTACGAAGCTGAAAGTTCAATGCAAACGGAGATATCGTCTTTTAAAATTCTGGCAGTTTAATGCCCACAAAAATGGCTGGTAGGGACCACAACAAGTTACTTCCTGGGTTTGTGACCTCATGGATGTGGAACAAACCAAAAGAAGGGGGGGCCCGGGGGGTATTATGTCCTCCTACATAATACATACATAGTTCATAAACATACATAGTAACATGTAACATAATAGGCTATAAACAGTACTAATGATATTAGTTTGATGTCTGATATGTTAGCTTATGTATTTTTATTCTATGATTCTTCCACGATTCTGAAAACAAACATTAGACAACCAAACAAAACACGTAATTTGAGTTTCTGACAATGTTTTATTTAATGTTATAAATGAGTCTATTTATAAATGTCTAAAATGTTATAAATGAGTGTATTTAAAAATATTTATTAATTTAAACGAATTAGCCTAATTATGTTAAAAAAAAATCATTTTAAATGAATGAAGATGAATGAAGTCTTGTTTCGTTTTGAATCTCTTGAATGATTCAGACATCAAATACATTTAACAGTCACTGTTTGCCACCTACTGCAATAATGTAACACCATATACAATCTATATTTGAAGCGTATCATTAGTTCCAAAAGTTAATTACTCGTTTTGATCGAGGCTGCCGCAAGTCTATATCCAGATTAAAAAACTTTTCTCCAAATACTTTTGTTATTATTTAATGTTTGCAACACAGAAATGTAGCCTACTGTGTAAGTAGACTGTTTTTTGTATAAAAAAAACAAACAAAAAAAAAAATACCGTTTCAATAATAAGCTTAGGCTACATTAATTCTCCTGCTGGCTGCGTTGCTCTACCTGGATCAGTGGCTGCACGAAAGCAGGTTTAAATATTCCGATGTTATTGTGTTTTCAAAGGTTTAATAGACATAGCGGAATCACTGTCATTTAGGAATAAGATCACGGGTTTTAATTAAGATCGCAATCTTTTAATGATTAAACGTGCACACATATGAGCCTATAGCCTATGTTTGTTTTTTTTGTAGCCCATGTCATATTTGTACCAGACCTCAAAAGTAACCCGCTTCCGCGACCCATGCATGACATCACAAACCCAAATAAACCCCGCCCCCGGGAAAAGGCAGCAAAGGGGGCGAGGTCTGCGCTGTTTTAGAGAAGAGGAAGAGAAAACTAGGTGTACGTAAAAATCTATTCATATATGAATCGTGATTCTGTCTTCTAACGATTTTAATGGATTCACAAGTTTGGACTACAATGCATATTTTCCGGGATTTTTGATATCACAAATACCGACGAATGGGACGAGACCTGGTTGAGCTGCACTAGGGAAGGCAACGAGTGTTATGATTATGTCGGAGACACGCTAGCTTTCCCAAGGCAGACGAACTTAGAGTGTTTACAATCATCCAGGTTTAAATCGCGCTCAAATTGATTTTTATTTTGATGCAATATTTACACTGAAGCTCGCAGGCGGCTATGGTAAGGGGCATGACATTTCCCGACCAAGCGCCAATGTGTCATCACACCACAAACATGAGCAGTTTTTAATCTGAATTAGATTGTATAATTTCGAAATTTGAAGCAAAAACAGAATGATTTGACTTCAGTTTAGTGAAACTATACATAAAAAATATCTGCATGAAACCGCAACAGCAGATGAGCTGAATGAGACGCAGATTCACTCTCTGCCAGCAGGTGGCGCTTAATGCGTTTTCTTGGTTTCCGCTGTAAACAAAGCAGCGCTAGACTTATGAACTTTAATATGCATTATAGAGGCAAGATGAAAAGAAAAAAAATTCCATCTATACTTTTCTAAAGACAGTAAGTTCCCCTCAGACATGCATTCATATAAACTCCTACCCCTAATTGAATCGCGATTTGTTTAGCATCTCAACCGACTTGAATCGTCACATATCGATTTTCAACCGGCTCGCGGTTAATTGTTACATCCCTACACACTGGCCCAGCTAACCAATCACAGCACATTTCGTATTTCAGAAGGCAAGCCTTCATTTGATACAGGAACTATTCGAGCCGTTCATGCCATACTGGGGAGAGAGGTGTTGTAATAATATAAAATAAGTGAAAAATAATGTGTTTTTCGAACAACCTAGTATGAGAGCATGTTTTAGTACACCCCCAAAACAAAATCAAGACTTTGTAAAAGAGCATAATAGGACCCCTTTAATACTGTTCCTCACGTCCGCTGCTCTGCCCACACTCTGAATCTCTCTCTCTCTCTCTCTCTGTCTTCATCCACTCCCAACAATGACTGAGCCAATTATACACTTATTTTAACACAGCTATGAGAAGCGTTAAACATGGACGCGCATACGGTTGTTGTACTGTATTAAAGCTTTAATCAGGAGAAAACCATATATTAAAAGCTAACCTAGCGTAGCTTTACAATAACAGCGTTCTAAAAGTATGAGACAACAACAAAACAAAAACATATGCCTACCATCCGTGTCTCATGCACTCATTATTTTTGAGGTCGGCCCATTTGGGGATGGGGGGGCTGGGGGGGTCCATGGGACCACAGCAGCCACCAGAACTTGTTGTATTTTTTTTCCTTTTTATTCGAAACATTCCCAAACGCATTAACTGTATCATGAAATATCTCGATTCTCACCTATGTTAGTCTATAGTGGGCGATGGTCAAAGTAGCTTAATAATGTAGTCTATTAATTATGCATAAAAACCTGTCTGTTTACTTAAAGGTGCAATAGGTGATTCTTTAGAAACATTTTTTGTTATGCTGGTTGTAAGTCTCTTCACTCCCCGATAGCAATCATAAGTTAAGTGGTCTAAATGTATTTGTCAGTATTTATATGTTCTGTGGAAGGCGTAGGATCAAGAAATGTTTGTCCAATCAAAACACTCGGTCCGAGCATTTTAATATGCTTTCCTACCTGCCTGTCGACGCATGTATTAGCATACCTCTGCGCACCGGGTTCGCGCAGACAGATACTCATCAGCTCGTTCACGCAACTGTGCAGGCCGAGCGAGAATTTGGCACACCCTCCATCACTTTGGATGGCATGATGCCTCGCCGACCATTAATCCATACTTGCCCCAGGTTCTGCATGATCCTCTTCAAGATATCCCTCTGCTTCTCAATCTGCCAAACTGATAAGCATCTTAACGACGCTGGTTGTTACATACAACCAGAGCACATGCCGCTGAGGTGGGGCAGGACGATTAGACGAGCACTAGAGGCAGTTTAGCCAATCACAACACACTGGGCTAGCTAACCAATCAGAGCCCATCGCCTATTTCTGAGGGAGGGGCTTCATAAAAGCAGGAAATGATCAGCGCTTTCAGAGGAGAAGGGACAGAGCGTTGTGGAATAAAGGTAAATTATTTGAAAAATATTGCGTTTTTTAAAAAACGAAGCATTATCACATGTTAGACTGCACCCCATAAACACAATCAAGCCTAGAAAAAAAACTACAAATTCCTTCAATGTTATGATATTTTGTGATTATACTAACATCCGTGGTGTGAATTCTAACACAGTGACAATGCTGATTTATATACACAGACAAAACATACCTTAGGGGAAACCACTTTGATAAGCTCATTCAGGAAACGGAACTTCCCCACCTCATTATGGAACCTTTTCCCACAGTTCTTCACACAGGTCTCTAGAACCTTAGGACAAAAACACACAGTGCCAAAGAGTTATGCTTTCCCTAACAACGAGAATAATGTAGGTAGATCATTTATCAATATCATCTGTATGATTCATAAAAGAACATTTATTCCCAATATCATTTCTTGTAGAAGAGATTTCATGTTTCGAATTTGACTCATTTGTAAGTTCATGTTACTTAATGTATTAACTAACGTTAACAAATGAGACCTTAATGTAAAGTGTTACCAAAACTTTTAATGATCTATAAGCATTTGTGAAATAATTATATAAAACCATATTACCAATAGAGTATATATTAACATATTTTATGTATTTGTTTGTCGTTCTAAGTAATTGAGTCTGAGCAGTAAACGATCAGGCTAAAAGATGTTTATCCTATGAGGAGAGAAGGTAGGATACCGTGGGGAAAAAAGTATTTAGTCAGCCACCAATTGCAAGTTCTCCCACTTAAAAAAGATGAGAGAGGCCTGTAATTTCATCATAGGTATACCTCAACTATGAGAGACAAAATGAGAAAAAAAAAATCCAGAAAATCACATTGTAGGATTGTTTAATAATTAATTGCAAAAGATTGGTGGAAAATAAACGATTTTTTTGGGGGTTTCAATAACAAAATTTAATCTCAATGCTTTGTTATATACCCTTTGTCGGCAATGACAGAGGTCAAACGTTTTCACAAGGTTTTCACACACTGTTGCAGGTATTTTGGCCCATTCCTCCATGCAGATATACTCTAGAGCAGTAATGTTTTGGGGCTGTCGCTGGGCAACAAGAATTTTCAACTCCCTCCAAAGATTTTCAATGAGGTTGAGATCTGGAGACTGGCTAAGCCACTCCAGGACCTTGAAATGCTTCATACGAAGCCACTCCTTCGTTGCCCGGACGGTATGTTTGGGATCATTGTCATGCTGAAAAACCCAGCAACGTTTCATCTTCAATGCCCTTGCCGATGGAAGGAGGTTTTCACTCAAAATACATGGGATACATGGCCCCATTCGTTCTTTCGTTTACACAGATCAGTCGTCCTGGTCCCTTTGCAGAAAAACAGCCCAAAGCATGATGTTTCCACCCCCAATGCTTCACAGTAGGTATGGTGTTCTATGGATGCAACTCAGCATCTTTCTCCTCCAAACACGACAAGTTGAGTTTTTACAGAAAAGTTATATTTTGGTTTCATCTGAACATATGACATTCTCCCAATCCTCTTCATCCAAATGCTCTCTAGCAAACTTAAGACAGGCTTGGACATGTACTGGCTTAAGCAGGGGACACGTCTGGCACTGCAGGATTGAGTCCCTGGCGGCGCAGTGTGTTAATGATGGTAGCCTTTGTTACTTTGGTCCAGCTCCTCTGCAGGGTCATTCACTAGGGCCCCCCGGGTGGTTCTGGGATTTTTGCTCACAGTACTTGTGATCATTTTGACCCCACGGGGAGAGATCTTGCGTGGAGCCCCAGAT
Source organism: Sinocyclocheilus anophthalmus (assembly GCA_018155175.1). Classification (NCBI taxonomy): domain Eukaryota; kingdom Metazoa; phylum Chordata; class Actinopteri; order Cypriniformes; family Cyprinidae; genus Sinocyclocheilus; species Sinocyclocheilus anophthalmus. Next base: position 635,671 of record JADLZN010008610.1, read on the forward strand.
CGAGGGAGATATCAGTGGTCTTGTATGTCTTCCATTTTCTAATAATTGCTTCTACAGTTGATTTCTTCACACCAAGCTGGTTACCTATTGCAGATTCAGTCTTCCCAAGTGGTGCAGGTATACAATTTTGTTCTGGTGTCCTTTGAAGTCTGGTCTTGGAAATGGTGGGTTTGGAGTGTTTGTGACTGGTGAGGTTGTGGACAGGTGGTCGGTTATACTGATAACAAGCTTCAAAAACAGAGGCGCGACCATTTTACCCTTTTTTACCACTTTCTCACTAATACAGGTAACGAGTGGATTACAGAGGAGCCTCTTAAAGAAGAAGTGACAGGTCTGTGAGAGCCAGAAATCTTGTTGTTTGTAGGTGACCAAATACTTATTTTACCGAGGAATTTACCAATTAATTATTTAAAAATCCTACAATGTGATTTCTGGATTTTTTTTTCTCATTTTTTCTCTCATAGTTGAGGTTTACCTGTGATGAAAATTACAGGCCTCTCTCATCTTTTTAAGTGCGAGAACTTGCACAATTGGTGGCTGACTCAATACTTTTTTGCCCCACTGTATATAAAACTTTTTATGATCTATAAGATTTTTTATTTTTTATTTTAATGCTCTATAAGTATTTCTAAAATAATTATGTAAAAGTATACTGATTCTTAAATTCTATGCATTTATTTGTCATTCTAATATATGGAGACTGAGCTGAACAAGATTAGGCTTAAAATATTTCTAATCCTATGATACAACCTTAGTATTACAGCCTTCATGTCAGCTGAAACCGTCTATGATAGTTTTAAAATTTCTGCTGGTCCCTGAGCATTTTAAATTTATGAAACTAAGCATGTTTACTCAGGATAACTTGTTTGCCATGTGTGATCTTTTTTTGAAGAGCTTGGATAATGCACTTTAAAGATGAAGAAGAAAATTACTGTTATATTTTTTACTGTTATATTTAATAAATCACCATGGCAAGCACCGGTCAAGATATCTAAAATCTGTTCGCAATTTAGCATCTTCAGTATCTTGGCATCATGTTGACAAAGTTTGATGTGAATTGCATGATTCCCCTAGGAGGAGTATGCATTAATTCACAGCCTGATTTTTCCAAAAATCTGCATTCAAACATTAGAAATTTGTCGGGCTTGATGAGACAACAATATTGTTACCAGTTGGGTGACTGTAGTAAAATAACCACCCACGCCCCCACCCCCCACTTTTTATCAAAAGGTGGCGCTCCAGAGGCATGAAACTTTAAAATTTAACACAATTAAGTTTTTTGTATTTTCAAAAACTTTGTATTTTGACAAAACTAAGTGAACCGAACATATCCCCTCCTGGTCACCGTAGTAATTGGCCAAAATGCTTCGTTCGATTTTCAGAGATCATCTACTCTTCCCTGTGGATTACCTCTTTCCTACTTTCTGTACGATCTGAATTTCGGCATTTTGAATTTTAGAATATTGAATGTGATGTTCTGAATTTCTTCATCTTGAAAACTTGAAGCTGTATTTTTACAGATACAAATATCCAGTTTAAGAATTCAGAACAAAACATCCGCTGTTTGAAAATACATGTCTATAAAACTCAATTGTGTTAAATTTCAAATGTTCAATATTCAAGTAAAAAAAAAAATTATCAAATTCAAAACTATGTTAAATGCCTCATAATATTCCGTTTTGTTAAATGACACTTGTCAATAATTCAAATTGACAATTCAAATTCATATAGTTTTGTCATATTTTAAGCTACATATAAGCCCGGGTATTAAGACTTGTATGGCTTAATATAATGTATATGATGTCTCTTACTGAAATATGTAGTAGAAAACCCATAAACGATTACGTTATTTAAAAAATCCACATCGTTTTATACATATTTTGGACTATGAGGGGCGCCATTATTTCAATGATGTCAAATAGTTGCACTCGGAGAGCTACTGGCGCTATCTGTTAATTTTACCGCAACACAACTCGGAATACTGATATGATGCCACATTGTGTGGCTTTTGGTTGTAAAGTTCCCTTAAAAAACTAAATTCAAGTTTGACACATTGCCATGGCAACAGTATTTAAGATATCAAGAATCCCTTTGCAGTTTTGCATCTGCTGTGTTGTGACATTATTCTGATGAAGATTGAAGACAATCTAGTAAAAATAAGAGGCTAATTTCAAAACATTCTGAAAATGACACACTTCCTGCTGCCAGTTGGTGGCACCATAACTTTAACTCCTAATTGTCATATCTATGTGATCGGCCTTGTATGACGAACAAACAGCTAATGTTTGATCAAAATCAGACAATGTGTGCAAAAGTTATTAGACGGTTCCATTTCTCGCCATAATTTTGTCACCTTGCCACGGCCAAACCGTTCGAGATATCAAAAATCCCTTCGCAATTTAGCATCCCCAATGTTTTAAGCAGTACTGCCAACTTCTTTCAATGGTAAGTAGCTAAAGCTTGCTCGAAAAGTCACATAGTTTTTTTGCATTCTGCCTACACTGTAAAAAATCCAATTAACAAAATGTTGGAAGGGCAAAAATACAAGTTGAGCTAATTTTATTGCTTGGGCTTAGTTGAGAGGACATATTATATTAAGTCTACACAAATATATTTGAAAAACATTGAATGAACGGTTATTTTCAAATCCAGTCAACAATTAGCTATGCTAATGTTGACTAAACTAATAAAAACTAATCCAGCCAACACTGAGATCATTCTGCACTTGCATGAGCCTGAATGACTTCGCGGTAGAAACAGCGCCTTCTTGTCAAGTTCACGAGTCAGGTAAGTGCCACTAAATAAATGTTATTTTTTAGACTAAATTTATAGACAAAAACATACAGCATATCCGATGTTTTTGAGTGGATATTTAGAAGTGTTTTTGCTTGTGTCGTGTGTCCGAAGATAAATGAATATTTAGGCTATGTTAAATGTATGTCAAGTTCACACGACAGGTAAGTGGAACTGAATTTGTACTTAGACTGAATTTATCAATACTTGTATATTAAAAAGGTGTAAACGTATTATTTAAAACGTATGTATTTATACACAAAGGTACAACATATATAAAAACATAGAATAAGCTTTGTATGAATATGTCTGAGGGAAATTAGCTATTTAAGTGAAGGGAACGTGGTCTTTCTTCTCGTTTAATCCATAAAACACTTAATGTCAAAAGCTGTGTTACTATAATGAATTTTAGGTTTAATTTTGGCGTGTTGTATGATGTTTTTGTGTTTCCGTGACGTTAAAAGATATGAAGAGATCATGCGGTCTCTCTCTTTTATAAGCCATTGATGCTTACTATGACGAAACGTGTAATGTAAACCACAGCAATACACTTATTTGAAGTTAACATGGGCGTGTTGAATGGGTTTTTGCGTGCAAACTTTTGCAATTGTCCCGTGAAGTTTAAAGTCGACATTAAACATGACTAACAACCAGCCACGACTCTTTTCAAACGGAGCGGATTCTGAACGGTGTTTCTGGTCTCGTGAAGGCGCTTCGGAGAGGAGTTTGTCGTTCCAAATGAGAATAAACAACTGAACCCTTTCACACGGCTATTATCAAAGCAGACTGCGTCTCAGTCAGTTCCGTAGGTAACGAATCACTAGATTGTGCACACGAGTCCCTGCACTGGTAAAGAGACCATGGCTTAGTAAACATTGGGACAATTGATCAATCAATTTGTAAAACGTCACCACTGGTATTTATCAACAACAGGCAGGCATATTTTGATATTATTTTAATGCCGTTTAAGGTAGTCTTATAATATGAAATGTGCATGTTCTGTTACAAATCCTTGCAACTAATGAACAGTCAACATCAATGCTCCCTGTGTTGTTTGCGAGGACGAGATTGTGTTGTGTGCCAAAAAAAATGGTTGCAACTTCTGTTTCATCACAAATTTAAATAACTGGTATTACATTTTAAATTATTTAAAAGGCATCATTTAATTTTTTGAGATAAATTGTACTTTATTTTGGTTCCTTCGACACGATTTTTCTGTTTAATCCGGTTAAAGTTGCGCTGTTTTGGCCCACAATCGTAATGTAAAAAGCACTATGTAAATACAGTGAATGGACTTCACTTGACTCAGTTCAGTTGAACTAACACCTGGTTTATTAATTTTTTTCTGACTTCTGACTTATTTTAAAGATGTAAGCGGGCAACAGTAATAATATTTGTAAATGTTTGTTTGCAAACATTTTGTTTAACTTGTTTAGTCTTTAAGTTCATTAAACAATTTTTTTAAATTTATTTTGCAGTTGTATTACAAATGTAATGTTTGACAACTGGAGCACTTTAAACGGATGTTCACCCAAAAATGGAAATTTGCTGTTATTTTATTGACCCTCAGGTCATCCCAGATGTCAGTGACTTTTTTCTTCAGTAGAAAAGCGAGAGAGAGGCGTTGCACGCGTCGTTAAAACAAAACATTTGAGAATGGTAAGGGCCCAAAACCTTGATGAAAAATAAGAAGAAGAATCCTTAGAAAAACAATAGGTCCCTGCACCAATGGCTTGGGCCCTAATAATAACAATAAATGGAGCAATTCCAACAGGGTCCTCGAGGGTCCTCTCACCATTGGTGCTCAGGCCCTAAAAAGAACATGATATTATAGAGATGTTTCAAGCACTGACTGACTGAATGATTTTATCAGCCTCAGGTATCAGCCTCAGAAACACCTTTCTTCAGATACAACAGTGACCAGTGCGGTTAACAAGAGTTGCAGAGCAGTGTATGTGACATGGCAGGAGACAGGGCTCTTTTTTGTGCGCAAGCTGAGCAACCTTCTGTTGCGAGGCTTATTTAAAGTAAAATGGGTGAAACATAGGAAAGACCACTACTGCTGGGTGTCAATAAATCTTTTTAAATATCAAATAATTTGACATTTTTACAAGGCAAGGTTATAAATTAATTAATTTATAACGTGTACAAAAAATCTTTTGCCTTTTACCTCGAAAACAATATTTTAAAACATTTTGAGTTAAGATGTTGTAACATTAATATATTAAAGGTACAAGGAACACAGGTTACTTTTTTTACTTGAGATTTTATAGTGATTAAATGAAACGTTTGTCAAGGATTAAGAGGAAGGATTAATTTTTGTTCTAGCCATCAAGGTTCTCTGTGGTTACTAGCAAAAATGTACTTTAGCTTATTATAGTGTCACCTTGTGGCCGATTCTCCTTAAATTGAATACACAGCTTCATGCCGTTTCCTTGAACAGGCTAAATGTCACATCAGTCATTCACAAAGAAGTAATTAACTGCTGAAATCTGATTCATTTTTGTTGATTTGTATGATTATTTTTTATGGCTTTGTTACCACTTGCCTTGAAGATACACATCAAATTTTATTTTCCTTGATCAAATTTACGACAGGTTTATATTTGTAGCACCCCTTATAGGCAGACAAAATTTTATGTTTATTCTCAGAATATCCTGTTGTCTATGTGTTCAAGTTTCACTATGTCTGGCGTTCAGCAGTTTTAAGTTAATTAGTCAAAATGAGTGAAACCAGATCATTTAATTAGCTTATATCTTAGCAATGTTTTCATAAATCAAAAGTTTGCAGCAAATAAGCAGCAAATCAGTACAAACATAATAGGGTTCCAGCATATTATAGTGCTGGGACCCCTAATCAGTCTTTGACTACACAGAGTCATCCACACCCCTGAAAAAACCCCAGAATGCTGATCTTACCATGAGTGCCTGCATGGCCTCCCACTCCTGAGGGGATTGAATCTTGTGAGCAAGAAGTCTGGTGGCCAACTGTGGACTAAAGACACAATGTATTTAGCACAATAAAAAGAATAATCCGTAAATCCGGACCCCTGAACATTCACACTAACAAAAGCAAAAGATATAGGAGCTATTTATTTTTACATTCCTAATTAAGACTTGACTTTCTCTTACATTTCCTGGTCATGTGAAACTTACCTAAATAAGGACAGGTAACTTTACCCTTTGATTGTGTGTTTATCCCTTTGGGATTGTTATACGAACATGCACGGCCACAATGACAAAACAATCACATTCAATAAACCCTAGAAAAAGCCTGAGGAAAACTCAAATACAAGTACTACAATGGCTTTTCAGTTCTTCAGAAGCTCAGTGGTCACTGTAATGAGTTTGCTCGACTGTCCCTAACAGAACAGAAGTTAATTTGTTGTCAGTAAAACCAATATCTCACCAAGGTATTGAGCCACTGCTTGAGGCTTAAAATGAATTTAAAAAACAGACTAGTGAGACGTCACCATTCTGTGTGAACAGTCCATCGCTGCGCATATTTAAGAAGAAACATTTAGGTTTAAAAATGACTGAAATGTGGACGCACCCTTCAGGTTCATTGCTGAGTTGGTCACAGAACAGTTGAATACTCTCCCAATCAGTTTCTCGATTTAAAGGGTTGGTTGCTTTGTCTACATGTGACACATAAAAAAGCAAAAAAGTTAGAAAGACTTAATAGAAAAAACCTTACTTACAATAACCTACAACAAGCATATCTGCAATTTCGCATAAACATAACAACATCTGTAAATCAACAGTTATAAGATACAAAAGCAAACGATAAGAAATCCTTTCAAAGTATTTTAAAACAATGACCATGAACAGTTATTGAAATCAAACATCTGAATCTAGAAGCTGAGATATATCAACAAGAAATAGTTTTAAAACATTTATATCATGTTCAAATTTTTCCTTGTTCATTGTAGATTAATTATAGCCCATTATTATCTTACTATCCAGAAATCTAATTACTTTTAAAATCAAAATTCTCTTTCCAGTAAGCCAAAACCAGACTAGTTCCATCGCCTGCATTGTGAAAAATGCCCATTGTATATTGAAATGGAGGTAGATCTGAATGTGATTAAAGATTAGGAAGTCAATTAAAAAAATTATACAAAATTAAATGCATGGACAAAATAATCACAATTACCCAGTGACATAATGAGTGAAATACATTTTAATTTGATAGTGACTTAAAAAATATTTCATAAATATTAATTTCTTTGTGCACAACGTTTGAATTAGTTTTTTTTTTTTTTTTTTTACTTGTAATCAGGATTTTATTGATGTTGAGTCCACAGTTATTTTCAAAGACTCTAATTCAAAGGGTTGGAGACAGCGTAGAAACGGGTTGCCAAACTAAGTGATGACTGTGACTTAAGCATTACAAGTCGACAACATAAAACTGACAAAAGTGTAGGTCGGATATGGCTCCTTTAAGGAAACAGGCGAATGAATAATCTTTTCTTCACTTACATGGTTGATAGTAGTACGGAACTGTATGGTGTAAATTTGGACCTTACACTGTAGAAGCGTAACAAATATTTTATTATTGAAGGTCTTCATTCAATATTTTATTTATCATGTGATTCTGCTTACAGAGACTCCTCCCTTTTGATTCACGGACAGATAGTTTGCCATTTTACAACTCTTCTCTACCGGTCAAGCACAGAACACACACTCCCACAACAGTAAAAATACACGCACAAAACACACTAAAACAAAAGTGTGTCAGAAACTCAACTATATCGGCGTTAGCATGCTAATAACTCAACTGCCAACAACACCATGACACTCCGCATCTGCGTTCCGCAAAGCACTTACACAAATGTATCCTCTTAGGCGTATGCATATCCTTGTTATTAGCACTGTCACATAAGAATGTAATACATTTGAAGTTTAAATGTGTTTGACTTACTGATGCGGGACTCTAAGCTCTGCTCGTCAGGCGGAGCCGCCATCTTCACCCGAGATCACAAGACTCAAATCTCGCGATGAAACACGTGACTACAGAAGTACTTCTGCATTTGTATTTTCCTATAATGAAACAATACATTCATATGGTGCATGTAACTTAACTTATACAAGTAGAGTAGTAACTGATTGAGTATGTTTCATGAACGCCTGAACGTTTTATGAATTTGTACTTTAGACTACGTGGAAACTATGAGGAATAAGAAAGAAGGAAAAACTAGGGGTTTTCCTCTTTAACGTCTCACTGTGCTGAAACCCCCTGTAAGTAAGTGACATGTGGCCAAGTATGGCGACCCATACTTGGAATTAGTGCTCTGCAATTAACCCACCCAAAGTGCACACACACACACGGTGCAGCACACCCCCGAGCATTGGCAGGCCATTATGCTGCGTCGCGCGCGAGTGCAGTTGAGGGTTTTCGGTGCCTTGGCGTCAAGGTACCTCAGTCGGTTAATATGAAGGGGCAGCGAGCGTACATTTCACCACCCCCCACCTGCAATCCTGGCCGGGTACGAACTCAAATAAACCCGACACCCTTTGGTTTAACGATTCCGGCCTCCCTACCAGGTAGGCCACGACTTTCCTACTTACAGAAAGGAATCTATTCTTATGTTAAAAAAAAAAAAAAAAACTAATTCCATGGTTATTCATGCTAAATTCTTCTTTCATATACCACCACATTTTCATTATTATTATTTTTTTTAATTTAGAGAGATTTATGAAATGCAAATCCTCCCAAAAAGTACATGTAAATTGAAGTCATAAAATAAATGTTTCAATCTGTTCCCCACAAAAAGATTTTTTGCAAACAATTTGATTTTGGCTTACCACTGGGAGTGCTCCTAAGTGTTCCTAGCTAGGAGTTTCAGATTAAAACCTATTCACGAGCAAGTTTTACTAAGGAACTCTTAATATAAGAGTAATGCAGGGTTTACTTATAATTGCTATGGATGATGTGTGTGTGTACATGTTTTTCTGAATACACATCAACTCATGGGGACTTGTGTCACCGTGGGGACCTAAATTGAGGTCCCCATGGGTACAGAAGCTTATAAATCATACAGAATGAGTTTTTTTTTAAGATTGTAAAAATGCAGCAAGTTTTCTGTGAGGGGTAGGTTTAGGTGTAGGGCGATAGACGTGGTGTGTGTGTGTGTGTGTGTGGTCCTTGTATTCCCTACATTATGGGAATACTAATGCCCCACAGGTAGTAGACTTGTTGCCTATGACGAATTTTTTGATCCCCTGAGGAACAAGCTTATAAATCATACACAATGCTCTTTTTAGAAAATCTAAACAGAAGAAAGTTTTGTGCGAGGAGTAGGTTTAGGGGATAGGATCTACAGTTTGTACAGTATAAAAACCATTACCTCTATGGAATGTCCCCTTAAACGTACCTCCACAAGTGTGTGTGTGTTGTGGTACGATAATAATCGATCAGGATGGGCTACACAACCCATGGGTCTAATTCTATTCATTTGGCTCGAATCTTTGAACTCTAGTAATTAGTAATTGGGTTGTATTCTGACCCGGAAGCTGCAATCACCTCAAACATTGTTGTTACATGTGTGAACCCAGCGAGTGGGAACACAAAAACTACCCACACACTGAAAAGGTGATCCAAAAAATGTTTTTTTGTTCTGTTTTACCCCAAACTTTTTCACATGACCCGCTGGAGTGATCAGAGTTTGGAAAACAACGAGCTCTATAAAAAGCATGATAACTCCATGTGGCGACTGTGGCATCAGCAACAACCGCAACTCTTTTGGACGAACAGGAGTTTCAGTTCTTATTAAAGACTTGGATTAATTATCAGATTGAACGCTTTTGATTGAAAGTTAAGACACAATAATAATACAGTTTTAAACCAGATATCAAAGAAAAGAGATTTGTTTTTATGCAGTAGATTCTTATTATTCCAGATTAGATAGGAGTGAGGTGTAAAATTGTGTTTAAAAATGGGGGACCAAGCTAACAACATTTGCCTATAGAAAAGGTTTGATTGGGATTTTCATAATGCTATAATTACACAGTAATAAAAAACTTAAACCACTAGTTGGAAATTACTCTAGAGATCAGACCTCTATCATTGAAGGGGGTGGTTGATTAATAGTTTTTTTGATTTACCAATTTATTTGAAAGGTATACTGTGTTCATGATTGTGTGGAATATTACAACTGGTGGGCATCATTGGGTGATTAATGAAAGTTCTATGAAGTTTGTGCGTTAATATAGGGGCTGTGTGACATTTGGCTAAAAAGCTTGATCAACGATATAATTCTCACATACGTTCGGTATCGATAATTATTGACATTTTTATACCCTTTTTTAAAACAGAGCAATAGAAAAAAAATTTTAAATTTAACCACTGTATTTTTAATTTAACCCAATTTATTGAGACAAACAACCAATATTTTTTGTTTTAACAATCAAACAAAATAAAAAATATCTAATATTCTAATGTTTGATAATGCAGTATACATAGTTTTAAGGAGAACTTTTGTCCTCCCGAGGCCACAGGAGGGTACGAATAAGCACAATAATGCGCACAAATGCTTTGTTAGTGTTATATTGCTTTGTTCTTGTAATTATCGTATTAATTTTAATATTGTTTGGATGTTTATTTGATGGGTCTGCATGTTTATGAGGCTGTTGGTTTTTGGTTTCTAATTTGTTGCTGATTTTGTGTGGGTCTTTTTTGGATTCAATATTTTGGTTGTGTAAGATAGTATGTGGGTTGGCTTTTATTTCGATATTGACAAAGGTTGTTAAAGTGTTTTGGTGTGATTTTTTTTCTTGGATTTGTGCTATGTGGTTTGATGTGGTAAAGCTGATTGGAAATTGTTTGTGTTTTTACGTTTGTTGTGGAATTTTATTTATTGTTTTTTTGTTGATGTGTGGTTGTTGTGCTGTAATGTTAATTGTTGTATTAAAATTGTAAGGGTATAATATTTAAATCAGTTTGGTTTGTTGTTGTTATTTTTTGACATTGGATGGAATTGAATTATTTTCTAACTGGGCGTTATTGATTATGTGAACTTTGTTTATGGGATATGGGTATATTAGAAATTTTGGTTGTTGTGTGGTATTCAAGTTATACTTGATAACGTAAATGTGTTTATTTTACTTTGTGGATTTTTTTGAATGTTATGTAATTGGTGTGATTTACTATTTGTTTTAAAGATGGAATTTGTGTTTTGTGGTATTTTTGATTGCTGTTGTTGGGGTTATTTTTTTTTTTATTATGATTTTTTTTTACAAATTTGTTTTGTTATGATTGAATAATGGTAATTTTACTTATTTTTGGACTTAATACAGATTGGTTAGGTTCCTGTATCCCTATGGTGTGTTTGTTTTAAGTTTTGTTGGGTATTGATGTTAAAAAACAATTAATTGTAGAATAATGTGTTTTCTATTGGATTGAGGTAGTAATTCTTGTTTCTAAAAAATATTTTGCTAACTTTAAGTTTTTATTAACAATGTTTATGCTTATTTGTTTGATTTCTTTTGTATGGTATATAGTGATTGTTTGCTAATATAAAAAATAATACTTGTTAAAATATGTTTAATTTATGGTTGTGGCTGTTTATTTATTGTTAATGGAAATGGGGTTGGAATATAAAATTTTATAAGGCGTTCAACGCAAGGAAGTAACTCTATAAAAGCGTGCATTACGTCTAAATTAACTCATATAAAGCAAATTTAATTTCGTAAATTGCATAAACAATTATGAACAAAACATCATGTATTTATGCATTGCTTAATACAAAGAGCCGAATCGCCATTCAAACAGATCGCCTTTAAAACATATGAGACGCAGTGAAAAGGAATAAAACCTCCACAAATTCACAACGTGTTTTCTAAAAGTTTAAACTGTTTTAAGTTTTCATGGCTAATCTCTTGTGTGAGTGCAGCAGTCATATTTGTCCATCTAAAAAAATGTGCTGAATATGCGTTCTGTGTAAATGGCTTTGTTTCGGTTTTAACCTAATCAAGATCTTCTCCGCATTGAGTGTCTATATTTCTCTAATATTTTGAATGCATAACAGCAGCGGCGCATCTCGTGGGCAAGACTAACAAAACATTAAAATGCAACGTCACTTACATCATTATCACTGCATCTTGTGCGCCACTGATGACGCTCCGTGACGCACTCCTAACATTCAAATGCAATTTTAAATTCGACTAATATAAATTTTTTTATTCACAATCTCCTCATCACAGGCAGGCACAGCACTCAATTTAACATGTGTTCGTGTTTGTGTGTGCTGTCTGAGTCACTCATAGCACGTGCCTATATCGAACATTTTTTATATAGGTCTTATCGAAGGAGGTGTACCGTCGATATATATTGATACCGTTTTATCGCCCAGGCCTATGTTAATATTTCAAAAATTCACCAAAAATACACAAAATCATATTTCCAAAATCCAAGTCTTGTAAGATGTGTGTCAGGTGTGTGTGAGGATATTACAGCTGGTGTGACGTCATCAGGTCACATGACCAGGAAGTTTAATAGATTTGTATGATGGAAAAATTCATAAAAAATACACTAATTGTTATTTTCGCAATCCAACTCGTGTATGATGGAAAGGAAATATGTGTGAACAAAGTAGACCAGTTGTGATGTCATCAGGTCACATGACCAGGAAGTTATATAGATTTGAATATTTGATAGATTTGAATATTTGATGCTTTTTAATTGATTCTGACCGAGCTACATCCTGTCCATTCTATTATGCGATTAAGTTACATATAAATTAATGCTTTAGAAAAGATCGAATGTCAAACCAACTTTAGCGCGATGGTACAGGGCACCGACCGCCCACAGATTTAAAGGTGCAATGTGTAATATTTACATCGATCTATTGACAGAAATGCAATATAATATACATAACTATGTTTTCAGAGGTGTATAAAGACCTTACTTAATGAACCGTTATGTTTTTATTACCTTAGATTGAGCAATTTATATCTACATACCACGGGTCCCTTTACATGGAAGTTGCCACCATGTTTTCTACAGTAGCCCTAAACGGACAAACTGCTCTACACGGCGCGTTTCGTCACTTTGTTGTTTTTGTGAATAAAACACTGACACAATGATGAATAAGTACATTAATATTCGCAATAACATTGATTTATTAAATAAAGTAAATATAATGCCTTAATTTTCCTTTGTAAAGAAATCTCATTGCTCTGCTGTCTTTACCGACGACATCTTAGTCCTGTATCGGCCACCGTAGCTTCTCTAAAGGGAGGGGTGAGCGGGGGACTGAGCCGTTGGTTGCAATTCGCAACCTCACCGCTAGATGCCGCTAAAATTAAAGTCAAAGTTGACTTAAAGTCAAGTCACCCTCATTTATATAGCGCAATACAGGTTGTTTCAAAGCCGGTTTACAAGTGATATCATCAACAAACAACAAACAAACAAAAAAAATATTAGATAATACATTGTCCCCTTGTTCAGCTGTCAGTTCAGGCTGAATCAGTTATTATATATATTAGTTCTATTTCATTATAAAAGTAGGGTTTGTTCTCAATAGTGATGCAGCTTAGTTCAGGTTCATACAGCCGTCAGGACAGTCAGATCAATATATGTTGATGTATATAGCTTTCATATAACGACTTACTCGTTCAGTTTTTTAATAGATTAGCCCCGCTCCAACAATTTGATCTCACAATGATGTCACCATGAGCTCACGTGATTCTCATGGTGTGGTCACAATGTGTGTGTCACAGTGAGGTAAAAGTGTAACCACACAGCGCACTCTCTGTGTGCTCATACTATGCTCCCAATGTGAGGTCACTGCACACTCATACTGTGGTCGCAATGTGAGGTCACTGCACACTCACTGTGCGCGCATACTGTGGTCACAATGTGAGGTCAATGCACACTCACTGTGCGCTCATACTGCGGTCACAATGTGAGATCACCGCACACTCACTTTGCGCTCATACTATGCTCCCAATGTGAGGTCACAGCGCACTCACTCTGTGCTCATACTGTGGTCACAATGTGAAGTCACTGCACACTCACTCTGTGCTCATACTATGGTCCAATGTTGAATCACTTGCACACTCATACTGTGGGTCACAATGGAGTACTGCACCCTGCGGCTCACTGTGCACTCATACTAGGTCCCAATGTGAGGTTCCCTACACCCATCATCGTGGTCACAATTTGAGGTCATTGCACACTCACCATGTGTGCCTCTACTTGTGGTCAAAATTTAAGTCACTGCACACTCACTTGGCGCTCATACTATTCAAAATGTGAAGTCACTGCACACTCATACGATGGTCTCAATTTGAGGTCACTGCACACTCACTGTGTGGTCATACTATGTTCACAATGTGAGGTCACTACACACTCATACTGTGGTCACAATGTGAGGTCACTGCACATTCACTGTGCGCTCATACTGTGGTCAAAAATGTGAGGTCATTGCACACTCACTGTGCGCTCATACTGTTGTCACAATGTGAGGTCACTGCACACTAAATTTGTGCTCATACTGTGGTCACAATGTGAAGTCACTGCACACTCATACTGTGGTCACAACGTGAGGTCACTGCACACTCACCGTGCACTCATACTGTGGTCACAATGTGAGCTCACTGCACACTCACTGTGCTCATACAATGGTCACAATGTGAGGTCACTGCACACTCACTGTGCGCTCTTAATGGTCACACATGTGAAGTCCTGCACACCGCCTGTGTGCTCATTCCTATGGTCAGCAATGTGAGTCACTGTGCACTCATACTGTTGTCACAATGTGAGGTCACTGCACACTAAATTTGTGCTCATACTGTGGTCACAATGTGAGGTCACTGCACACTCACTGTGCGCTCATACTGTGGTCACAATGTGAGGTCACAGCGCACTCACTGTGTGCTCATAATATGGTCAGTGTGAGGTCACAGCGCATTCACTGTGTGCTCATACTGTGGTCACTATGTGAGGTCACTGCACACTCACTGTTCGCTCATACTGTGGTCACAATGTGAGGTCACTGCACACTCACTGTGCTCATACGATGGTCACAATTTGAGGTCACTGCACACTCACTGTGTGTTCATACTATGGTCAGTGTGAGGTCACTACACACTCACTGTGTGCTCATACTGTGGTCACAATGTGAGCGTCACTGCACACTCACTGTGCGCTCAAACTATGGTCACAATGTGAGGTCACTGCACAATCACTGTGCGCTCATACTGTGGTCACAAAATGAGGTCACTGCACACTCACTGTGCACACTCACTGTGCACTCATACTGTAATCAATGTTAGGTCACAGCACACTTACTGTGCGCTCATACTGTGGTCACAATGTGAGGTCACAGCACACTCATACTGTGGTCACAATGTGAGGTCATTGCACACTCACTTTGTGCTCATACTGTAGTCACAATGTGAGGTCACTGCACACTAAATTTGTGCTCATACTGTGGTCACAATGTGAAGTCACTGCACACTCACTGTGCGCTCATACGGGGGTCACAATGTGAGGTTCCTGGCCACACTCACTGGCGCTCATACTGTGGTCACAACTGTGAGTCACAGCACACTCATCTGTTTCACAATGTTAGGTGTCATCTGCACATTCACTGTGCGCTCATACTATGGTCACAATGTGAAGTCACTGCACACTCACTGTGGTCACAATGTGAGGTCACAGCACACTCACTATGCGCTCATACTGTGGTCAATGTGAGATCACAGTACACTCACTGTGCACTCATACTGTGGTCAATGTGAGGCCACTGCACACTCACTGTGCGCTCATACTGTGGGCACAATGTAGGCACTGGCACATTCACTGTGCGCCTCAATACTAATGGTCACAATGTATGTCACTCGCACATCATGTTCTCATCAACTATGGTCACAAGTGCGTCACTGCCCTCATCACTGTGCACAATGGTAGTCACTCACAGCGCACTCACTTTGTGCTCATACTATGGTCACAATGTGAAGTCACTGCACACTCACTGTGCACTCATACTGTGGTCAATGTGAGGTCACTGCACACTCACTGCATTCATACTGTGGTCACAATGTGAGGTCATTGCACACTCACTGTGTGCTCATACTTTGGTCACAATGTGAGGTCACTGCACACTCACTGTGTGCTCATACTGTGGTCAGTGTGAGGTCACTGCACTCTCACTGTGCGCTCATACTGTGGTTACAATGTGAGGTCACTGCACACTCACGGTGCGCTCATACTGTGGTCACAATGTGAGGTCATTGCACACTCACTGTGCGCTCATACTATGGTCACAATGTGAAGTCACTGCACACTCACTCTGTGCTCATACTATGGTCAGTGTGAGGTCACAGCACACTCACTGTGCACTCATACTGTGGTCACAATGTGAGGTCACTGCACACTCACTGTGCGCTTATACTGTGGTCACAATGTGAGGTCACTGAACACTCACTGTGTGCTCATACGATGGTCACATTGTGAGGTCACTGCACACTCACTGTGTTCTCATACTGTGGTCACAATGTGAGGTCACTGCACACTCACTGTACACTCATACTGTGGTCAATGTGAGGTCACAGCACACACACTGTGCGCTCATACTGTGGTCACAATGTGAGGTCACGGCACACTCACTGTGCGCTCATACTGTGGTTGCAATGTGAGGTCACTGCGCACTCACTGTGTGCTCATACTGTGGTCGCTATGTGAGGTTACTGCACACTCACTGTGCTCTCATACTATGGTCACATGTGAGGTCACTGCACATTCACTGTGCGCTCATACTATGGTCACAATGTGAAGTCACTGCACACTCACTCTGTGCTCATACTATGGTCAGTGTGAGGTCACAGCACACTCACTGTGCACTCATACTGTAATCAATGTTAGGTCACAGCACACTTACTCTGCGCTCATACTGTGGTCAATGTGAGATCACAGTACACTCACTGTGCACTCATACTGTGGTCACAATGTGAGGTCACTGCGCGCTCATACTGTGGTCACAATTTGAGGTCACTGCACACTCACTGTGTGTTCATACTGTGGTCAATGTGAGGTCACTGAACACTCACTGTGTGCTCATACGATGGTCACATTGTGAGGTCACTGCACACTCACTGTGTGCTCATACTGTGGTCACAATGTGAGGTTAGTGCACACTCACTGTGTGCTCATACTGTGGTCAATGTGAGGTCACTGCATACTCACGGTGTGCTCATACTGTGGTCACAATGTCAGGTCACTGCACACTCACTGTGCGCTCAAACTATGGTCACAATGTGAGGTCACTGCACACTAACTGTGCGCTCATACTGTGGTCAAAATGTGAGGTCACTGCACACTCACTGCATTCATACTGTGGTCACAATGTGAGGTCCCTGCACACTCACTGTGCGCTCATACTATGCTCACAATGTGAGGTCACTGCACACTCACACTGTGCGCTCACAATGTGAGGTCATTGCACACTCACTTTGTGCTCATACTGTGGTCACAATGTGAAGTCACTGCACACTCACTGTGCGCTCATACTATGGTCACAATGTGAGGTCACTGCACACTCACTTTGTGCTCATACTGTGGTCACAATGTGAGGTCACTGCACACTCACTGTGCGCTCATACTGTGGTCACAATGTGAGGTCATTGCACACTCACTGTGCGCTCATACTATGGTCACAATATGAGGTCACTGCACACACACTGTGCTCATACGATGGTCTCAATATGATGTCACTGCACACTCACTGTGCGCTCATAATGTGGTCACAATGTGAGTTCACTGCACACTCACTGTGCGCTCATACTGTTGTTAATGTGAGGTCACTGCACACTCACTGCATTCATACTGTGGTCACAATGTGAGGTCTCTGCACACTCACTGTGCGCTCATACTGTGGTCACAATGTGAGGTCACAGCACACTCATACTGTGGTCACAATGTGATGTCACTGCACACTCACTGTGTCCTCATACTGTGGTCACAATGTGAGGTAACTGCACACTCACTCTGTGCTCATACTATGGTCAGTGTGAGGTCACTGCACACTCACTGTGCGCTCATACTGGGGTCACAATGTGAGGTCACTGCACACTCACAGTGTGCGCTCATACTGTGGTCACATTGTGAGGTCACAGCACCCTCATACTTTGGTCACAATGTGAGGTCAGTGCACACTCACTTTGTGCTCATACTGTAGTCACAATGTGAGGTCACTGCACACTCATACAGTGGTCACAATGTGAGGTCACTGCACAATCACTGTGCGCTCATACTGTGGTCACAAAATGAGGTCACTGCACACTCACTGTGCACACTCACTGTGCACTCATACTGTAATCAATGTTAGGTCACAGCACACTTACTCTGCGCTCATACTGTGGTCAATGTGAGGCCACTGCACACTCACTGTGCGCTCATACTATGGTCACAATGTGAGGTCACTGCACCTCACTGTGCGCTCTGACTATGTCCATGTGAATCCACTGCACACATCATACTGTGGTCACAATGTGATGCACTGCACACCTCACTGTGCTCTCATACTAATGGTCCACAATGTAGTCACTGCACCTCACGGTGCACTCATACTATGGCACAATGTGAGGTCACTGCCCTCATACTGTGGTCACAATGTGAGGTCCCTGCACACTCACTGTGCGCTCATACTATGGTCACAATGTGAAGTCACTGGCACATTCACTGTGCGCTCATACTGTGGTCGCAATGTGAGGTCACTGCACATTCACTGTGCGCTCATACTATGGTCACAATGTGAAGTCACTGCACACTCACTCTGTGCTCATACTATGGTCAGTGTGAGGTCACTGCACACTCACTGTGCACTCATACTGTGGTCAATGTGAGGTCACAGCAAACTCACTGTGCGCTCATACTGTAATCAATGTGAGGTCACAACACACTCACTGTGCGCTCATACTATGCTCACAATGTGAGGTCACTGCACACTCATACTGTGGTCACAATGTGAGGTCATTGCACACTCACTGTGTGCTCATACTGTGGTCACAATTTGAGGTCACTGCACACTCACTGTGTGTTCATACTGTGGTCAATGTGAGGTCACTGAACACTCACTGTGTGCTCATACGATGGTCACATTGTGAGGTCACTGCACACTCACTGTGGTCACAATGTGAGGTCACAGCACACTCACTATGCGCTCATACTGTGGTCAATGTGAGATCACAGTACACTCACTGTGCACTCATACTGTGGTCAATGTGAGGCCACTGCACACTCACTGTGCGCTCATACTGTGGTCACAATTTGAGGTCACTGCACACTCACTTTGCGCTCATACTGTGGTCACAATGTGAAGTCACTGCCCACTCCTGTGCGCCTCATACTCATGTGTCCCACAATGTGAATTCACTGCACACATCATACTGTGGTTGCAATGTGAGGTCACTGCGCACTCACTCACTTTGTGCTCATACTGTGGTCACAATTTGAGGTCACTGCACACTCACTGTGCGCTCATACTGGGGTCACAATGTGAGGTCACTGCACACACACTGTGCACTCATACTGTAGTCCCAATGTGAGGTCACTGCACACTCACTATGCCCTCATACTGTGGTCCCAATGTGAGGTCACTGCACACTCACTATGTGGTACAATGTGAGGACCTGCAAACTCCTGTGCGCTCAATACTGGGTCACAGTGCAGGTCACTGCACACACTTCACTGTGCGCTCATACTATGGAAAATACACATATGTGAAAGTCACTTCACACTCCTCTGTGGTCACAATGGAGGTCACGCACACTCATACTTGTGGCCCAATGTGAGGTCATTGCAACACTCCTGGTACTCATACTGTGGCACATGTGAGGACACTGCACACTCACTTGCGCGGTCATATGTGGTCAAAATGTGAGTCACTGCACTCATCACTGTGCTTCATAACTGGGGTCACAATGTGGGTCAATTGCACACTCACTGTGCTCTCATGACGTGGTCACAATGTGAGTACGCACCCTCCTACTGTGGTTCACAAGCTGAGGTCATTGCACACTCACTGTTGCGCTCATACTAGTTCACAATGTGAGTCATGCACCGTCATACTGTGGTTGCAATGTGAGGTCACTGCGCACTCACTCACTTTGTGCTCATACTGTGGTCGCAATGTGAGTTCACTGCACACTCACTGTGCGCTCATGCTATGGTCACAATGTGAAGTCACTGCACACTCACTCTGTGCTCATACTGTGGTCACAATGTGAGGTCAATGCACACATCTCACTGTGCGCTCATACTTTGGTCACAATGTGAGGTCACTGCACATTCACTGTGCGCTCATACTATGGTCACAATGTGAAGTCACTGCACACTCATACTGTGGTCACAATGTGAGGTCACTGCACACTCCTGTGCGCTATACTATGGTCACAATGTGAAGTCACTGCACACTCACTGTGCACTCATACTATGGTCACAATGTGAGGTTACTGCACACTCACTGTGCTCATACTGTGGTCACTGCAAACTCACTGTGTGCTCATACTGTGGTCGCTATGTGAGGTTACTGCACACTCACTGTGTGCTCATACGGTGGTCGCAATGTGAAGTCACTGCACACTCACTGTGTGCTCATACTGTGGTCACAATGTGAAGTCACTGCACACTCACTGTGCGCTCAGACTGTGGTCACAATGTGAGGTCACTGCTCACTCACTGTGCGCTCATACGATGGTCAAAATGTGAGGTCACTGCACACTCACTGTGGTGCTCTACTATGTCACAATGTGAAGTCACTGCATCCTCACTGGTGTGCTCATACTGTGTTGTCACTATGTGAGGTCACTGCACACATCACTGTCCGCTCATACTATTTCTCACAATGATGACGGTCACTGCACAACTCACTGTGCGCTCATACTCTTTCACAATGTGAAGTCACGTGCACACATCACTGTGTGCTCATACTGTGGTCCACAATGTGAGAGTCCACTTGCACACTCACTGTGCGCTATACTATGGGTCACAATGTTATTCCTGACACTCACTGTGTGCTATACTGTTGTCACAATGTGAGGCACTACTGCCCAGCTGTTCGCATCATATCTGGGTTCCACGTAGTCACTGTCCAC
This sequence comes from Sinocyclocheilus anophthalmus, assembly GCA_018155175.1. NCBI lineage: Eukaryota > Metazoa > Chordata > Actinopteri > Cypriniformes > Cyprinidae > Sinocyclocheilus > Sinocyclocheilus anophthalmus. Next base: position 656,562 of record JADLZN010008610.1, read on the forward strand.
TGACTGTGCGCTCATCCCCTGTGGTCACAATGTAGGTCAACAGCACACTCACTGTGCGCAACTCATTAACTATGGTCACAATGTGATGGTTCACTGCACACGATCACTGTGCCATCCATACTATGTTCGCCATGTGATATCACGCACCTCACTGTGGAGCTCTACTGTGGTCCAATGTCGGTCATGTGCACACTTTCACTGTTTTCTCATACTGTGTCCAATTTGATGCACTGCCACCACTGTGCGCTCATACTATGGTCACATGTGAGTCACTGCAACACTCCTGTGTCACTCATACTATCGGCACAATTTGAGTCACTGCCACTCATACGATGGTCTCAATTTGAGGTCACTGCACACTCACTGTGTGTTCATACTGTGGTCAATGTGAGGTCACTGAACACTCACTGTGTGCTCATACGATGGTCACATTGTGAGGTCACTGCACACTCACTGTGCTCTCATACTATGGTCACAATGTGAAGTCACTGCACACTCACTGTGTGCTCATACTGTGGTCACAGTGTGAGGTCACTGCACACTCACAGTGCGCTCATACGGCGGGGGGGGGGGGGGGGTGTTTCACCAATGGATGACCTGCGCACACAGGACTCACTGTGCTCTCATACTGTGGTCACAATGTGAGGTCACTGCACACTAAATTTGTGCTCATACTGTGGTCACAATGTGATGTCACTGCACACTCACTGTGCGCTCAAACTATGGTCACAATGTGAGGTCACTGCACAATCACTGTGCGCTCATACTGTGGTCACAAAGTGAGGTCACTGCACACTCACTGTGCAAATGTGAGGTCATTGCACACTCACTGTGTGCTCATACTGTGGTCGCTATGTGAGGTTACTGCACACTCACTGTGTGCTCATACGGTGGTCGCAATGTGAAGTCACTGCACACTCACTGTGTGCTCATACTGTGGTCACAATGTGAGGTCACTGCACACTCCTGTGCGCTCATACTGTGGTCACAATATGAAGTCACTGCACACTCACTGTGCGCTCAAACTATGGTCACAATGGTAAGTCAAGCGCGCACGTCTCACACTGTGTTCTCATCTGTGATCACTAATGTGAGTGTCTTCACCCTCACTGTGCGCCATTTCATATTCTGGTGGTCACAATTTGAGGACACGGCACACTCCTGTCGCTCCTACTGTGTCCACGAATGTGAGGTCACTCACTGCCACTCACATGTTGCCTCATACTGGGTCCACAAATGTGAGGTCACGGGTACCACTCACTGTGGCTCATACTGTGGTCACAATGTGAGGTCACAGCACACTCATACTGTGGTCACAATGTGAGGTCATTGCACACTCACTGTGTGCTCATACTGTGGTCACAATTTGAGGTCACTGCACACTCACTTTGCGCTCATTCTGTGGTCACAATGTGAGGTCACTGCACACTCACTGTGCGCTCATACTGTGGTCACCATGTGAGGTCACTGCACACTCACTGTACGCTCATACTGTGGTCACAATGTGAGGTCACAGCACACTCATACTGTGGTCACAATGTGAGGTCACTGCACATTCACTGTGCGCTCATACTATGGTCACAATATGAGGTCACTGCACACGCACTGTGGTCACAAACTGTGAGGTCACTGCACACTCACTGTGTTCTCATACTGTGGTCACAATGTGAGGTCACTGCTCACTCACTGTGCGCTCATACGATGGTCGAAATGTGAAGTCACTGCACACTCACTGTGTGCTCATACTGTGGTCACAATGTGAGGTCCCTGCACACTCACTGTGCGCTCATACTATGGTCACCATATGAGGTCACTGCACACTCACTGTGCACACTCACTGTGCACTCATACTGTAATCAATGTGAGGTCACTGCACACTCATACTGTGGTCACAATGTGAGGTCACTGCCCCTCCCTGTCTCTCATACTATTTCACAATGTTAAGTCACTGCCACTCCTGTGCACTCATCTATTGTCACATGTTATGTCACTGCCACACTCATACTGTTGTCACAATGTGAGGTCACTGCACACTAAATTTGTGCTCATACTGTGGTCACAATGTGAAGTCACTGCACACTCACTCTGTGCTCATACTATGGTCAGTGTGAGGTCACAGCACACTCACTGTGCACTCATACTGTGGTCACAATGTGAGGTCACTCACTGTCACACTCACTTTGCGCTCATACTGTGGTCACAATGTGAGGTCATTGCACACTCACTGTGCGCTCATACTGTTGTCACAATGTGAGGTCACTGCACACTAAATTTGTGCTCATACTGTGGTCACAATGTGAAGTCACTGCACACTCACTGTGCTCATACGATGGTCGCAATGTTAGGTCACTGCACACTCACTGTGCGCTCATACTATGAGCTCACCATGTGAG
>JADLZN010008611.1:0-30000 GCA_018155175.1 Sinocyclocheilus anophthalmus
ATTTGCAATTACTCTATAGGTTGTTCTTCCCAAATTCTGCATTGAGATCAGAAACATGACATTTTGTGGCACCCTCAGGCTGAGGTGGACAGAAACATCGAGCTCCTCAAGAAGAAGGACGTGGAACTTAGCGAAGCTCTGGAGAAGATGGAGAACCAGTCGGAAAACAATGACATTGACGACGTGATCATCCCAACAGCCCCACTCTACAAACAGATCCTGAACCTGTATGCAGAGGAGAACGCCATAGAGGACACCATCTTTTACCTGGGAGAAGCCCTGAGGAGAGGAGTCATCGACCTGGAGGTCTTCCTCAAGGTCTGTTCATCTCTTCTTTCAGAGAACAATGCAGGTTTTGGCATAACCTTGGCATTTATTGTACTATTCTTGGCAATATTGTGTTTGACATCCCCGTTCGTCTCGTTTTTGTCCTCAGCATGTGCGTCTGCTGTCCCGAAAACAGTTCCAGCTGCGAGCGCTCATGCAGAAAGCGCGAAAGACAGCCGGACTCAGTGACCTTTACTGACCCTGCGCTCCAGCTCTGAGCACACGAGCCAGACTCGGATCTAATCGCTCTGTGGTATGTCAGTGGGAGTTCAGCTGTTTATGATATTTTACTTATGAGAGAGTTTTTTAGCTACTGTAACCGGCTGACTTTATTTTCTTGATTAGGAAAAGGCACAATTGCAAATCGGGTACAATATTTGAACGCTAAAAGGAAAAACTAGATCTGAGCATTAGAAGTAAATAAGATGTCATAGACTCAATGTTCCTTCTTTCATTTGAGCTTCTCGTGGCAAACTGGGCTTTAGGTACTACTGTTATTAACCGTACAGAATGATAACTTTTAAAATGTGACGTCTGCAGGAAGTATATGAAGAAATTGCTCTCAGATGTGGATAGCGACTCCTGTTTTCATTCATGCACTGTTTCAAAGTGTAGTCATACTCCATAACTATGTGAATCTCACAGGAAAAATCACCTCAAAATAAAATATATATTTTCTGCATAAAACATGTAGGACTATTAATATTTTTTTTAGATTGTGTAAAATATTAAGTACATTTAGGTAAAAATTTGAAGGGGGGGGGATATTAAGTACATTTACTCCCAAAATATCTAATTAAAGTGATAAGAAAAAGAAAAAAAGTCAATACTGTAATGCAGTAATAAAAATAATCCAGTTTCATTTTTGGATTCAATTTTTTTTTAAATTAAAAACAGCATAAATTAAATTCAGTAAAACAAATCAGATATTTAAAATGTATTTTATAATTTATTTTTTTTTACAATGAGAATTTGAGGGAAAATGTGCTTTATCACATTGCAAAAACTCTTTATGCAAGTTTTCTTTATGCAGCATATTACTTATTATTCCTCCCTTTGATTTTGGGGTGAAATATGACATTTCTTGACAGCTTCTGTGAGATTCACCCAACTTATGGAGAACAGTGACGACTTATGGTTTCATATTTCAATTTTATTACATTTATTTTGCAGAATTTATTATTTATCTCATTGCAATTGGGAACTATTTGCTGTTCCAGATTTATTGTAACGTTGTTACAACTGTATGTCATTTCGCTGTACACAAAGTTTGGTTTGTGACTAATAATGTATGAAAACTGAAAAGCTATAATCTGTTGCACTGTACTTTTTTTTTTAAACTTTATTCTTCCAAATGTTTAAAAAAATTCTTACCTGTTACATTTCAGTCAGTTGTCTTAATGCACTTTTTGGATGTGAATTAGATTTTTAAGACTTGAGTTGAATTTCTTAGTGAGACTTTACCCCCTTATCTGCTAATATTTGTTCCTATTTGTACCAGGCTGTAGATTATGATGTCGGGCAGATCAATAAAAGAACATGATCTTAAATCATGATAGATTTGTGAATGGTCAGCACCTTGCATCATGTTTTCATATCAGTGCATGTAATAAATAATTGGCAGGTGCCATTGTGCTAACTTGTATTTGACCTTGAGGTTTTGAACTCTAGACGGGCCTGATATTGATGCTATATAACTTCATGCACCTGAAATGCTCTAGTAAACTTTTGACACAGACAGTTTAGACAACATTGTCCACTAACCCAGTTTGTTTCTGTACAGCTGTTATTTCTATTCATTCTGCAGAACAAAGAGACAGATGGGCAGCTTTTGTAGTTAGTCACACTGTTTATTCAGTCAAGAGCTGTGTCTCTATTCTACAATCACACGCTTCAAGTAACCACTGAACCGTCACTGGGGGGGGGGGGTGTCTCACCACTCGGCTGGGAGTTTTTCATTAAATGAAAACTTAAGTTATAGTTAACTTAAGTTATTCAATGTGTTTACATGCGCAATCTTGCAATGTTTACGATGCTAAAATGCTTTAAACAGTGTTCCGCTCGTAAAGTGATTTGGATTCTGTCATGTTGTTAAATGGACCATAGTTATGTAACATGTACAGAACAAAGTCATTCGTAAATACATTATGCAAACTGTGCATTCCAATTCATCAAAATTTCAATTGTTAACTCCCCATTCAGGTACCAACTCAAATTAAAAACTAATCTAAGGTAAACCGTTGCATTCCATTCAAGGCAACAATTCAAAATCCTTCGTTAAACCATTCTTAAGTTAACTGTTGCATTTCATGTAGAAATTCGAAATTGTTCGTAAAACCATTCTAAGGTAAATTGTTGCATTAAATTCAATGTGACAGTTCAAAATTTTTCATAATACCATTTTTGCATTAGTTGTCACATTTAATGTAACTGAAAATGTAAAACAGTTAAAAGTTAAGTGTTGCTTTAAATTCAATGCGACAATTCAAAATCATTCATTAAACCATTGAGTTAACCGTAGAAATTCAAAATTGTTCGTAAAACCATTCTAAGGTAAAACCGTTGCAATAATTTCAATGTAACAATTCAAAATTGTTCATAAAACCATTCTTTTAAAACAGTTCCAAGTTCAATTGTTGGAACAAATTCAATGCGAAAAATTTAAATCATTCGCTAAACCATTCTTGCATTAATTGTTGCATTTAATTTAGAAATTCAAAATTTTACGTACAACAATTCTAAGGTAATTCACTGAATTCAATTCAATGCAAAAAGTTATGCATCAAAAGTTGACCAATTTACAGATTTTTGTTCTGCTTGTTTCACAAATGAGGACTATTGTGCGTATGTCTTTTTATAATTTGATGTCAAATCCTGCCACGAAAAAACACCACCACCACAATTTTCCAGGTTTCAAAAGCTGATTTTAAACATTTATCATTTTGTTGTACATGTAAACACACCATGAAATTTCATAAAACTGATATTTTGTAGCTTTGGGTTTACGTGTTGGTCTTGCTGAAATGATCAATTGCGTGACACAGGACAAAAGTACGGAATGCTGCTGACCTCAGAATGGAATAAAATAAGAGCCTCAAATTGCACATCATCTTGTTCACAAGTGCTTTTTTCTTGAATATACAATTGTACGCACATAGACACAAACTTTTACGAAGGTTGATGATATTTGTCAACACAACAGAAATAAACTATTTCTCCTCTGCAGCTAAAATCGCTTAAATAAGGAGTGTTACAATCTGAAGGTCTGAGACTGGCGTAGAGATATCAGATGGTTACAGGCAGTGAGGTTATGAGGTCAGGAGAGAGATAGGCAGGACTCATCGGGGTTAGTCATTTGTGACACTGGCTACATTTTGGAGGAGACCGCGGTTCACAGGGTCAGCTCCTTCTGAACGCCCCACAGGGTCTCGGCGCTCTTCACACGGCAAAGTTCAGAGATGTGCGTGCCGTGGGACTCTATGCGCCACGCTAGAATATGGCCTAGTCAGGGAATCTGTAGTGCATTCCTTTTCCGCTATGGTCACCAAGCTTTGCACATATATAGATCTTATCAAGTCGGACAGCTTTCACACCACAGACATTCACCTCCACCCAACAGGATGTCAAATATTTTTGACTGGTAAACAGGAAGTGTCTCATATCTTCTACATTCATTGTGTGATTCACATTAAACAACACAGAATTGTTTGGCCTTTTTGGCTGATCACATTAATGTAGCTATTATGGGTCATGGGTGTACAGTAGCACCACCAACTGGAAGAAGAAAGTATCGCATTTACAACAGTATGTTTATCCAAACAGCAAAAACAGTTAAAATGTATGGCAAACAAGAGCTGCACGATTAATCATTACAAGATAACAATTTAAACACCCATTCAGGCTTATTCTTAATTAACAAAGAGTCAGCGGACATGTATGACATAAATGATCACAGCTTCTACTTTTTTCACCAGAATGGTTTGCTTTCTCTTATGACAAACTATAGCTTGACTTGAACCAACATAAGAAATAAATAGTGCTATGTGTTGTTTTTACACAAGTATAATCTAGCGTACAATAACATTTTAATTCCCATCAAATGTCCCTACATTGTTCCTCAAAATCACATATACCGATACTCCCCTTTTATCCTGTTGTGCTCTTTGCCCTGGCTACGGATTTGAATATGTGCGAGGGCCCTTCGTTCCCCTCGGACAGGGGAACAACTCGTTATTATTATTATTTTTTTTACTATCTAAACTTTTTTGGGGGGGCCTTAACGTGCTGAAATACTCTTGAAAATTGGCACACACACATCGGAAAATGCGGTCATTAGGATGCCGCAGAGGCTGGGACCCCGGCGTGGCACAAGGGCTCTACAGCACCCCCTGGAACACAGTCAGAAAACTTGAAGGCAACTTTCTAATTTACAGTCAATAGCTACTGTAATGAAATGTAACTCTTTTGAGAGGGGAATCGAATCTGAAGATTCAAAATCCACCTGATTGAAATGATTCCAAATTTGATAGTTTACACTTTATCAACTGTTCGTCCAGTGAGATGTTAACATCAGTATATCTTAACAATTTGGATATTTGTATTATCCCTGGCCACAGGTTAAAACATGCTAGTGATAATTTATAAGTTACGAGTTAGGTAGCAAGATCTGGGCAAAGTTTTAACTTTAAATACACAACACAAGACAGTAATTCTTTATAATGAAACATTAATTTATTTGAACTACTCTATAGATTACATGGTACTACTAATGAAAACACACACACATAAAGTTCGAAGGATGAGAGGTAACGGAGTTCAGAGGAAGTCCCAATAGTAAGTTATTCGTTCTTAGATCGCACCAAGAAAATCACAAAAGCAGAGATTTGGCTTATCTTTACTGCTTAAAATCAATTCAGCACCAGTTTTTCCACCTAGTAAGGATACCTTGTTTTACCTTGCGTTTGATTGAGAGCTGAAGGGTTTCCCTCGTTTGGCTCTCGCCAGGGAATCCCGCAGCCCTCTGATTGGTTGCCAATCTGTCCTTTTGGTATGACTGCTTTTTGGGAGAGCCCTCGGGTGATGGGGTTCTTGGTTCGGGAGGAGCCTTGATTTGTCTGAGAGGCCTGAGTTTGCAGACTTTCATGTTCTGCAAGTTTACAAGTTTCAACTGAAGTGTTTGGGTTCTGGAGTCTCGCTCGCGTGATGTTACAGCGTGTGAGCGCTTTGTAGCGCGGTCAACAAGGCGAAAGCCTAAGATCGAGGGAGCGAGCGAGCACTGATCTGTTCATGCATTGGGTTTTTAAGCGAGCCGATTTGGGTCCATCCGGGGGGGGGGGGGAAAGCGTTGTCCCACTCGACCTGGTTGCAGGGGCTTGCGCCACGCCCCCATACGTGTCCTTATTGTGCATAAATTAACATGCTGTTCAATTCATCACTGGGGGAATGTCTTTGCAGGTTTTGTTAATAACTTCTATAAAGTGTCGTACAACCACTGTTCAAAATAACAGCTTTTCATTCCTTTCAATGTTCTGCAATTATCACAAGTTTTCATTCAACACTAAACTTCACATATTTTACACACATATTAATAGCTTTATCTGATAAAAGGGGTTATAAAACATTGATTAAACTTGCACCGATTACAGGGAACACATCAAGCATATATAAGACATAAAACATATTATTTGTGAATATAGTTGCCCTTTTATACTTTTAAATGATTGTCTTTTGAAATCATCTATGCGAGTTTGCGTGTTCCGTTGTGTGCCGAGAGAAACATGCGTCTTTCTGGAATGTATGGATAAAGGGTCAAGAAAGTCACGTGGTGTAGGTCTGCTGATTTTCCCGCTCAGACGATGGAGCTGTAAATCTGTCTTTCTTGTTTATTGGATTATCGATTTATGCTGAAGCTGGTCAAAGTTACACTGCACATCTGGTCCTGGGGAGGGTCTTCAGACAGAGGGAGTTTCTTCTCTCCTGGTGATTGAGTTAGGGTTTTAGCAGTTCCGATCCCCTGAGGGATAAGGACCAGGCCTTAACAGGAAGCCGGTCCAGACAATCGGGCGTTATGTTGACCATTAATTAGTTTTACGACCGCAGATGGCTGCGGAGGAGAATCTTTAGTTTGTTTCTTTGGAATGTGGTTGTTCAGTGGCTCACGAGGTGGCCAAGGGTTTATTCGTGTCTGTTCGACAGAGATCCTACATATATCCCCCTTTTGCTCGGTGAGGTTCCTGGTGCGAACATCGGCGGGCACTGGAACAAGAGAAGAAAGAGAGAACAAGAGAGAGGTAAGAGAGAGAGAGAGAGAGAACAGGCACTCACAAGACACAAACAACATCTCCATCACTAACTGAATCCTGGTGCAAGGCTTAGGTAATTTGGGGATAATTGGGTTAGGAACACCTGAGATGACGTAGGGGTTTGTTTAGGATTATCTAGAATTGGGTCTTTTAGATTGCTCTATTTGTCAGAGGTTCGACGAGGCAGTATAGGTGTAATCTCAATCAGGTCTGTTGAGTTCTCAGGTTTAGGTTCAGGTTCTTGGTCTGTTTTATCACGTCGGAACATGCACGGAACACCGGACGTGCACTTGTTGAAAGACTCTTGGACTGCATTCAGTCGCTTGTGGAGGAGGAAGGCAAGTGTCAGTCACAGCATATCCTACAATAGTAGAAACGCAAAGCACTGTGTCAGCGGCAGACCAAGACCGAATGATTGGCGCACCAGCGGGTGGAAGGCAAGCAATAGCTTCTAAGGCTGTATTAACAGAAGTAAGCTCAATACATTGCATTCCTTCCTCCTTGATCCTTTTTTACAATTCTGGATAGAGGACGAAGGAATGCTGTTTGAAGAAGGGTGAGATTTCGAGTTCGGCCTGATACTCGTCATTGTCATTTGTCGCCCCGTCATTTGTCGCCCCGTCATCATCTCGAATGGGGGTACTCCAGTAGACCGGTGAGGGTTGGCCCTGACAGCCATCAGTACCAGAGCAAGCTTAATATCCCAATCCTTTTGATTGGCGGACACGTACTTCTTCAACATGCTGACCACTGTCCTGTTGCCTCGTTCAACTTGACCTGAGGAAATTGGGTGATGGCTTATATGGAGCTTGGCCTGTATACCCAAGAGTTTCCACACTTCCTGCATGACTTCGGCGGTGAAGTGGGTTCCTCGGTCAGAGTTGACCCTTAAGGGCAGTCCGAACCTTGATAAGATGTGGTTCATCAAAAGGCTGGCTGTCGTTTCTGTTGTATTGTTGGGAGCTGGGAGACACTCTACCCATTTTGTGAATTTGCAAACCATGGTGAGGAAGTATTTGTTACCCCGTGTTGGGGTCCTACCCAATCTATTTGGAGGTCCGACCATGGGAAGAGTAAGGTCCAATACTCTTGCTGTAGGCAGGTATTGTAGCTTCTTGCTCATTGATCATGGCGCATACATCTGGCATTGTTTGACCAGATCAAAGGTTCTTGAGGTTGACTGCAGTGGTCAGTTGGTGCGACAGGGGAGCCCATATGACGTCGTTCACGATGTCCATACAGGCATTGAGCCGGACCATGATGTGTGCTCCAATGTAGATGTCATGAGGTAGGTTGGGGACAACGAGGAAGTAGTGACTCAGGTGTCTGTTGTTCCATCGTATGTCCACAGCACAGATGATCTTGGAGGTAGCCATGGTTGTCGACCAGGGACTGAGAGGGCAGTTGGAGTCTACTGACTGGAAGGGCAGAGGCTCGCGGACTTGCGTCCATATCTTTTGGTGCTTGAAGTCTATTAAGGGTTCAAAACGATTAAGCAGGTTTTTTCCAATGAGGAGTGGATACGTGTGGAGTGGTGAGACGTACACTGGGTGAACAAGGTCCATTGGTCCCACATTTAGGTGAATTGGGGCCATATGTTTTAGCTTTAGGCCCGTGTGGGAATATGCTTGAAGGTTCAGCTCGCACCTTTGGAGTTTGAGGGGTCCGTTAGACCTCTTTGTTCTCTCTTGGACTTCTTCAAGGAGTTCAGGCAACATTAGGGTGATGTCGGCTCCTGTGTCGAGAAGAGCTTCGACTTTGATGTGTCGTTCGATGATGATGGAGAGGTAAAACTTTCTTGCTATACCTTTCTCAATGAGGTCGCCCAGGAGTTGAGGGACTAGGATTTGGGATGAGACAGGTAGGATGTCAGGACTGATCTGGTGTTCTTCGGAGGAGTGGCAGATGACCAAGACGGCACTTTCAGGAACTTGAGTGGTTTCGTCAGCAGGTGTTTACACCTTGCTGTGATCTGACACATCAGGTGTTGGGTCAGTTTCTGACTGTTTTACGGGTTGTTCAGGTAGGATTTCTTGTCCGTTTGAAGTTATGGAGGTTACGGTTCTCTGAGAGTGAGGTGAGGAAGTGCTGTTCTCTGTGGTTTGTTGGGTCAGGTGGTCGCTGCCTTCTCTTCCGGCTGCTAGTCAGGCTGAATCTGGTTTGTCTTTCTTTTCCCACTTCCTATCCTCCTCCTTGCGTTGGAAGAACTCTTTCATAATCATCTTGTTCAGTTCTTGTGAGTCGAAACACGGTGATGGCTTTTGTTCTTGTGTGGGTTCATTTTGAGCTCGGTCAGCTTGGAATCTTTGTGAGTTATTTGGTCGATTCCTTGGGCTGGTTGCTCCAGGGTGTGTTTGTCGTTTTCCTTGAAGGTTCCGTTGGATTCCCATGAGTTTTTCCCTCTTGAGTTTCCAAATGAGCTTGGTTGATTCCATGATCTCTCCCATTGATTCTCATGAGGTCTGGATTGGTCCCATGATTTCTCCCAGTGACGTCCAGGTGAGTGTTGACGTCTACGCGGTCCATCCCAGCGGTTGTTCCTTTGTTTAGGTCGGGTACCAGCATGGTAGTCTCGTTCTCTGTTGGACGAGGGTTTGTTCCACTCTTTGTGTGGCGTCTTGGCATGGTCTTGATGTTGGGTGCCCTCTAGAGCCAGACCTTGACTTTGAGTGTTGAAGTCAAGAACTGCTGTGGATTTGGCGCCCTTTTCTGAGGCCATCTTTTGTTTGCCGTAGGCTTTATGCGCCAAGTCTCGCAACTGTTGAGCATTCATTGTTCGCGGACATGCGAGGACGCCAAGATGGTGGCTTACTCCAGGATGAAGGTTTCTCAGGAAGAGAGTTTTGAAGTTCAGATCATCTTCCATGTCAGGTTTGTTGCGAGTTCCGAAGTATGCTCGTCTGAGTCGGCTGTAGTAGGCTTGAGGAGATTCATGACGACCTTGTTTCGTCTCCAGGGCAGCCACTAGTCCTTGTTCTGATTCAGGGTCAGCGAATTATTTAATGAGGGCTTCTCGGAGCAGGTGGTAATCAGTTTTTGTGTGAGCAGGCTGCCGGTCCAGGAAGCTGCGCACTTCAGTGCTGGATGTTGTTCGGAGCAAATAGAGTCTATCTTTGTCAGTGACATTGGGTCTCATTTCCAGGTGAAAATCGATATCTTGCAGATAAGCTTGGACATCCTGGCTACCTGGCACACTTGGGGTGAATTTGCCAATGTTCCTGGTGAGCTTGTCGAGGTCTTTGAGGTCCAAGCCATGCGATGATTTGTGGCTGGCTGGAGCAGGTTCCTTTAGCTTTGTCGTGAGGTAAAATTCTTCAGAGGGAGCTGGTGAATGTTTCAGCACTGCCCCCTCCCCCTTTTGATCACGTGTCAGTCGAGGAACAGGTGACCCGGTCCTGCTTGGCAGGGGTGAGACTGGTGCCCGTCGGGTCCTTGTAGGCTCAGGGCGCAGCTCATAGGCATGTCTGAGTTCCTCTTTGATGTAGTCCAGCTGTCGTGTTAGGCGGCTGATCTCATTTCGGTGAGGGAGATCTAGAACTTAGACTGACACAGACCTTGAAGAGGACAAAACAAAACAGAACAAACAAGGCAAAACCGAGGTGTAAGTGTGCAATGTCAAGTGTGGCTTGACATTGAGTGTGTAATGGGCAGGTGAGTGTGGTTCTCAGCGACTGTGATCCTCTGGTGGGCGTGCTTCTAATTTGTAGTCTCTGTGGGGAAAATTAGTAAGCACACACAGGTAGCACAGCTAGAGAACAGAGGGAGAAAAGAAGAATAAACAGAGCAAGGAACAGAATAATAATTGGCTGCTTCCACTTTTCCTATAAGATAAAGTTTTTTTTTTCCAAAGAAAGATAAGAGCTACTGGTAAGATGAGAAAGACAAAACAAAATACCCTTTTCTGGTTGCAGAATGAGTACAATAAAATTTTCTTCCCTTTTTTTTTGTTAAATTTGATTTATAAGGATGCTTCTAAACAGGTGTTTGGAAAATGGGAATTTCTAAATACCAGGACTGTGATTGTTATTAAAATTTCCTTCGGGGTGAAAGAAAAACAATAACAATGACAGTTCTCAGCTGGTAGGATTGACAACCATACACCAATTAGAGCGTTTCTAGACGCGTGTTCAATATTTGGCGGATGCCTCTTGTTGACCTCGTTAGCCCTTAAGCTTGGTCATGATCCCAATAAAGGAAGGTAGGGTGAGATGTCAGATATTTTTTTGAAATGAGTGTTCAAGCTTCACAAATATTTGTTAAATATTTCTAAAGTTCTCTGCTTTTATGATTCCTCTAGGTGGTCCAGCCCCAAAACAGCAGCGTAATCATCAGCACAAAACAGCTGTGAGAGCGAGAAGTTTTGCTCCCAATGGGTTTAGAAAAGTGACGGTGGTGACGCTGTTGAGTCGATAAACCTAGGGGGTTGGTTTTACTGTGTTAAGAGGATAAAACTAACTAACCTATGTATTGAGGAAAACCCTAATTTTATTTTTGGGGTTTTACTAGCTGGATGGGCCAGTGCTCTTATAGACTAGGCTTGGTGGTGAGTTAAGTTGGTTCAGTGATGTCCAGTGGCAGGGCCCACTGCCTGAGCGCACCAAGTGAGCTCCTGTAAGGTCACCGGACACTCTGTCCCCACATACTGCAGTTAGCCTCTCAAACATCTACAGCTTTTAGCACAACCGGGCAACACTCGGGTGAGGCGCGTCAACGACTAACTGGCCTGAAAAGAGAATGGGGCTAAGCCCTGCAAACTACCCGTCAGCGCAGACCCGTAGTCTGATGTACCTCATCAATAGCTGACAAAGTGGTATATCCAAACCTTCGCCCAGTTAGCCTTTGTTGACTCCTCCTCCGATGCCCGATTGCTGATGCCTCACTGCGTGCCTTCACTTGCAATACTAGAACGGAAATATTCGGTTTCACCCCCAGCCCGCACCAGGTTACTTCAGAACAGGTGGCTCTGCTCACTTTGACTCACCAAGACAACCGTCACTTCACCGACCAAGCACTAGGGGGCGCACTACCCACTAACAGGCTTAAGCCGAAGGGGACACCTATGAAAGTTTAGTTTAGTTTAATTAATTACCTGAAGTAAAGGTCAAAAACAGCCTAACAGATAGGAACACAACTTTATGCAAATTAAATTAGATTTCAAATTAGATGGTAGTTCGTGTTAAAATTTTAATGATGTCTCAGTAAAATTCAGTAAGCGAGTAAATTTAAGTACTCAATCGTATCGTTGAAGTAGGAAACCCACCCCTAATTAACTACTAAGCATTAAATTCAGAGCAATATTAATAGTTTAATGAGTTTAAAATGGTAATTGTTGTTGTCATAATTATAAGAGCAATTATAATTCTTTCCTCATAAGTATTGTTGCCAATACTGAACAGACTGTATTTTATGAAACGAAATTCATTTCCAATCTGATTTAATTATGAGAATTAAATTAAAATTTTAAATCCATAATTACTTAAATTAGTAATATCTACTGTCATTAAAAAAGAGAGGTTACCTTAATTATCACAAAGTATCATTAAAGTATCGAGGACGAGAACCATAATTAATTGTATAAAACACCGCGTGTAACTGTATAGTAAAAAAGCTGAAGGGGAAAGGACAAACCTTTAAACAAACGTGATTAAAACGAACTGTGAGATCTCTATCTGATGGTTGTTAAAATCATGTACAGCAAGGTTTATTAAGTTTGTTTGTCAACGTTCTTTTCAATGGGAGGAGAGGAGAAGAGAGATAAGATGAATAAGTGTAAAAGAGAGAGAGATGAGGCGAAAGAACCCACTAGTGTGAGAGTTCAGATACACAAGATTAGATCACTTCGACACTGCCAAACATTGCATTCAAGACCACCAAAATGCTACGTGCTAACTGCTGGCCTTCAATGTTACTAGATTTACATAGGTTGAAATGCAAACGCTTTAGCTTCAGTTAGCTTAGCTTATATGCTAGGCTTTGTTTACAGCGGCTCAAAATGGTGCTGCCGGACTGCACCTGCGCACTTGAAAGTTACCCCGGGAAAAGGTTTCTTAGGACTTATGGGTTACGGCTGTTACTATTGTTACGTACCCGGCAAAAGCTACCCCCCCCCCCCCCCCCCCCCCGCCTGTGCTACACATAGTCTATGGTTATAAACAGTTTAAGTGCATCACAGGAGATGTCAGCGCATCTCACACTAAATAAGCAAAAAGCAATATTGAGGTTCTTATCTTATGGCGCTGAACAATCTCAACTCGTTAGAGTGAGGTAAATTAATCTACAGATTTTCTGCAATTAATACAATAACGCTATTGTAGATCTCGGCGGATCTAAGCACTTTGTGTTAGTCTATTTATACAGACAAAATGTTTAAATGTTTTACTGCAGTTCACTTCTTTATTAGTTGAGTTTAACCTGAGTTTGCTATACTTTCAGTCTGGCAAGTTGACGAAGCGTCCACGACTGTTTAGTTCTGGAGGTCTCGCTCCTGATTTACAGCGTGTGAGGCTTTGTAGCGCGTCCACAAGGCGAAGAGCAAAGATCGGAGAGTAGCAGCACTTTATCTTTGTTCAGACATTGGGTTTTTAAGCAAGCCGATTTGGTCCATCCCAGAAGCGATTGTCCCAATCGGATGCTGTTGCAGGGCTTAGCCATGCCCCCGTACGGTTCCTCTTTGAGCATAAATTAACATGCTGTTCAATTCATCACTGGGGAAATGTCTTTGCAGGTTTTGTTAATAACTTCTATAAAGTGTTGTACAACACCCACTGTTCAAAATAACAGCTTTTCATTCCTTTCAATGTTCTGCAATTATCACAAGTTTTCATTCAACACTAAACTTTATATATCTTACACATATTAATAGCTTTATCTGCTAAAAGGGGTTATAAAACATTGATTAAAGTTGCACCGATTACATGAAACACATCAATCATATATAAGACATAAAACATATTATTTGTGAATATAGTTGCCCTTTTATACTTTTTCTCGCATTTTATACGTGATTTTCTTGACCCTTTTCCCATACATTCCAGAAAGACGCGTGTTTCTCTCGGCAGACAAAGGAACACGCGTCTTTCTGGAATGTATGGGAAAAGGGTCAAGAAAATCACGCGGTGTAGGTCTGCTGATTTTCCCACTCAGACGATGGCGCTGTAAATCTGTCTTTCTTGTTTATTGGATTATCGATTTATGCTGAAGCTGGTCAAAGTTACACTGCACATCTGGTCCTTGGAGGGTCTTCAGACAGAGGGAGCTTCTTTTCTCCTGGTGATTGAGTTAGTGTTTTAGCAGTTCCGATCCTCTGAGGGATGAGGACCAGGCCTTGACAGGAACCCGGTCCAGACAATCGGGCGTTATGTTGATCATTAATTAGTTTTACGACCACAGATGGCTGCGGAGGAGAATCTTTAGTTTGTTTCTTTGGAATGTGGTTGTTCAATGGCTCACGAGGTGGCCAAGGGTTTATTCAGGTCTGTTCGACAGAGATCCTAAACTACGACCAACACAAAGTTGGCTAGTTTGGTATGAATGTGGATTTTTGGAAACATCAGGCTGTGAATTAATACATACTACTCTTGCAAAACTCATACAATTCACACCAAACTTTGTCAACATAATGCTAAGATACTGCAAATGCTTAATTGCGAAAAGATTACCGGTGTTGCCATGGCGATTTATTAAAGTAACAGTAAAAAAGATAACAGAAATTTTCTTATATCTTTAAAGTTCATTATCCTAACTCTTCAAAACTTTTTACATATGGAGAGCAAGTCATTCTTAGGAAACATGCTTAGTTGAAAAAATGTATCATGCTCAGGGGCCACCAAAAAATTTTAACTATCACACATTATAGGTGACCGGTGAAGACTGTAATACCAAAGATGGCCACCAGATGTAGTCATAGGATTAAAAATCTTTAAACCTTAATCCTGTTTCAGCTAATTCTGTGTATCAGAATGAAAAATAATGCATAGAATCAGTTGAAATGTTCTGTACTGTCAGTATACTTTTAAGTAATTATTGTAGAAATGCTTATAGAGCATTAAAATAATTTTAAAAAATCTTTATATATCCTAACCTCTCACTGATAGGATAAGAATTTTTTTAAGTCTATCCCTTTACTGCTTAGTTCAATTAATTTTTATTATTATTACAACTCTAAGGGGTCGCGTAAATCAGTTTTAAAATGGGGATAGATCATAAAAATGATTGGGCCACACTTTACAATTATGTCTCAATTGTTACATTAGTTAATGCATTAACTAACATAACAACAATAACATATTTAAAAAATGGTATAGATCATAGAAAAGTTGGGGTACATTTAGAATAGGTCCTCTGGGTTAACATTAGTTATGCTTAACTAAATTAACTAACAAGAACCTAGATTTACATTTTATTATCTTTTTTATTTTATTAATAAAAATATTCATTTGCTCATGTTAATTCACAGTACATACACAATGCTAAGATCACTGTAATTTCTAATATGTATTAATTAATTTTTAACTTAACATAAATTAACATTAATGAATGCTATACAATTATTGTTCATGTTAACCAGTATATTTAATATTACCAATTGAAACTCATTGTAAAGTATTACCAAAGTTTTATGATTGTTCTCTCTCTCTCCACTCCCTCTGGTGTGTGTGTGTGTGTGTTTTGTTTTACAATCTTTTGATTTTATGTGTTAACCCTTTCAGTGCGGTAACCCTATCATTCAACTGCCAGCGTTTACTGTAAAGGGCTGTGCCGCCGCTGGTCACCATTGTTCCTGATGCCCACCGAGGTGGCTTTTGCCTGATTAGCTTGGCCCGCCATCCACTGCTTAGAGCTATATATTATAAATATATTAATCTGTTTACTATCAGGGGGGTTTTTGGGGGCCTTAACGTGCTCAAACTCTTGAAAATTGGCACACATGTTGGAATCTGTGGCCATTAGGACGCCGTAGATGCTGGGACCCAGGCGTGGGACAGTAGATCACAGTCAGAAAACTTGATGTATATCTCAAACATACTTGCACATATTCATATGAAACTCAGTACACATATAGATCTCATTGAGCCAAGCAACTTTCGCACTGCATGTTATAGGCTCTGCTCAACAGGAAGTTGGCTATTTAGGGCTGTGTAAAAAGCGCATGCTGTGGAATTTGATATACTTGTCATAGGTTTTTTTACCCGATTGCCACCAGACTTGGTGAACATGATCTAAAGACATTGGGGATGCTAAATTGCAAAGGGATTTTTGATATCTCGAACGGTTTGGTCATGGCGAAGTGATGAAATTATGGCAAGAAATGAGAAACAGGAAGTGTCTAATAACTGTTGCACACATTGTTTGATTTTTATGAAATTTCAGTGTTTTTTTCACTGTATGAGGCCGATCACATGACTGAAAGTTATAGCGCCACCAACTGGCAGCAGGATGTGTGTCATTTTAAAAATGCTTTGAATTCAGCATCTAATTTTTACTCTATTTGCTTCAAACTTCATCAGAATAATGTCAAAACACGGCAGATGCAAAACTGGGAAGGGATTATTGATATCTCAAATATTGTTACCATGGCAACACATCAAACTTTAACATTTGTTTCCTGTGTTTTTGAGGCAGATAACATGCTTAGAATTTCATGAAACACAACATACACATCAGTATTAATGATTGTTAGACACTGGCAAAATCTCATAAATGGTGTTAGGAAGCACTCCATAGTGCCACCTTTTGACAAAACTGAGAGGGTTAGTTTTCCCTACCGTCACCAAACTCAGTACGTATATTGTTCTCATCAAGCCGGACAACTTTCTAATTTACATTGATTAGCTAAAACCAACAGGAAGTTGGCTATTTTGATTTGAACGTGGATTTTTGGAAAAATGTGGCTGTGAATTAATGCATACTGCTTGTATGAAAATCACAGAATTCACACCAAACTTAACCAACATGATTGCAAAACATTGAGGAACTTAAATTGTGAACGGATTTTGGATATCTTGAACGGTGTAGCCATGGCGATTTACTGAATAACAGTAAAAAAAGGAAACTATATTTTCCTATATTTTTAAAGTGCATTATCCAAACCCTTCAAAACTTTTAATATATGAAGAACAAGTCATTCTGAGGAAACATGCTTAGTTTGAATGAATTTATAATGTTCTAAAGGCTAAAAGAAAATTTAAAAACTATCAGACATCTGATTTCACGCTACCTCTATGTGTGTGGGGGGGATGGGTGGGAGGCTTTTGCACTAATGGCTTGGGCCCGCCATCGTTGCTTGCAGCTATATTTTATTTTTGTAAATGTTATTTTTAGGTCACTTCATGTAGCAAAAACAAATTTTGTTTGTCTGTCAGATTCAAACTCATGTCACTCGCGTCAAAGGATTGGCCTAAGCATTAACGAAAACCTGTACTTACTCATTACCTCACTCTCTCGCGATTGGAAAAAAAAAACATTCTTTTGTTAATTTCTTTGTTCTCTTGGTGTAAACGGCCTTCGCCAGCAACACAGGATATTTACACTTTAAAATTATTTTATAATTGCTTTTATGGTCTCATTAGTTTGTCTTTGTCTGTTTTTGTAGTAAATTGTTCATAACACAAAGGAAGTGTGGTAAAAAATACTGTTATGTAGGTATTCTGGTCGTAGTTCTTACCACATTAAGCTATGTTTTAGATCGTGATTTTAGATGATCCACAACATATAGCGAAGCATAATAAAAAATAAGGCTGTAGAGTAATACTTTTGAAATTATTTTTCAGAGATCAAACTGTCATTATAAACACGTGATAAAACTATTGATAACAGAATTATGAATATTTTATTGGCCTTCGCGCGGTACACGCAATAAACCTCAATAGACTACAGCTCGCCATGATTAATGTTCTCTGCCGCTTCAGTTCGGTATGTTGCATGTTTGTCCCCTTCTGATCACGTCTTTCCTGTGTTCGAGCATTCCCTGTGGCCCTGCATAATACACCGTGGTCACGCGTGATCCCTTTCCTCTGTACAGAGGTGTCATGCCTACATGACACATGCCCCCTCAAATTTTTGAGCCAAGTGGATTTTGAATGCAGCTTCAAAAAGACAAAAAATAGCCGAATAATACTTTTATATTTGATACAATCACACCAGTGTGATTAAAACATTCAGTGCTGCACATAACCAGCTGTTAAATTCAAATCTGCGTTCTCTGGCTGGTGCTGAGCCAGACAAAGTCGCGTTCGACTCAGTCAGACTTTGTTGATGCTTTTTAAACTTTAATCAACAGCTTTGATTAAAAAGCCACCGCCATGTGTGCCTGCCACTGCCGAATGCGCTTGCCTCACGACCCGTCACCGCTATAGCAAACAGGTGCCGTGACGCTTAGGTGTTGTGCGCGCCATTATGGATTTAAAGAGAGGATTAAACATAAGTTATGTGGCAACTAGGTAAATAAATATAGAAATGCACTGTCTGTTTTTTATATGCATCAATCTGAGTGTAAACAGAGAGAGATGTTGAGGCAGGCGCTTCTGTGCTGTGTGTGCTCCATTATGGATTTAAAGAGAGGATTAAACATAAGTTTCAATACATCTTTGCCGATCTCATTCTCGTTCTGTTCTCGCGATATCACTACACTCAAGCTCTCTTTCTGTACAGTGAAAGTGTTTTAGGTTAATTAGTAACTTACAATGTTTGTATAAATTCACATTAAATACAAAGTCAGTCATATTAAAAAAATTTTTTTGCCATGACACCCATATCTCTGGTAATTAAGTCAAAAGACGGGTTTTTATGCATAGTTAGGCTAATAGATTACACTATTGGTTACGTTTGCCCATCGCCCATTTATAGATCGAACTGGACCATCTATAAAGGGTTCAACATCTTTACGACACAATAGTTGAGAATCAAGACATTTCATGGTATAGTTAACATGTTTGGGAATATTTCGAATAAAAATAAAACATAAGCCTATATCAGTTGTTATACAGTGCGATCGTGGCTGCTGTGTGTCACATGACAAGCATAACGAGCTCCCCACCTCTTCACTCGTGCCTGCTCAAAAATAATGAGTGCATGACGCCCCTGCCTCTGGACACACATTCTCAGTGGCCAGATCTGTATCTTATATCACGCAATGCACATGGGCGTGATCGCATTATTGAGCTCAGACAGGAAAGACTGTACCTCGCGTTGGTTTCATATGGATTATTCTATCAGAGAATATTTGTTTTCAACATGATCACTTCATTTAAAAATAGACACTTCCAGCTTTCTTTAGATATATTTCTCATGCTTTTTCGTTCATTTTAGTGACTCGTTTCAGGAAGATATTTGCAGAGACTGAGATCAAAGCGCACCCTATTTGTTTTCTTTATTTTACAAAACCAAAAAAAACTGTTTTGTTGATATTGCGAGTGTAGCCTATACAAATAATACCTATGTAATTTTTTTTGTCAATATTAAATTAATGAAAGAACTATGAGTTTCACTTTGTAGTGTATATTTTTAGGTTTGATAACTTGAAAAGTAAAGTAAGCTTGAAAGTGACTTGAAAGTAAAGTAATTAGTAATCTTATTACTTTTTAATTGCAATAATCAGTAATGTAATCAAATTACAATTTTAAAGAAGTAATTTGTAGTGGATTACTTTTTTTTGAGTAACTTACCCAACACTGACGAATAACTTTAATGCTACCCTAAAGATTAACATCTTATTTCGTGCAAGTTAAAATGCTTACAAATGTCAATAAACTTTCAATTCATGTGATTTTATAATGATTAAAAGCTTTTATTAAGGTAAATTTATCTAGCTAAATTTAACTAACCACCCTTTACATAAACGTTGTTACAGCAGCTAAAGTCCAATGCCTATAAAGATACTGAATGATTAGTAAACATTTATGAACATTGTTATGAGTGGGGCGGGGCTGAGAGCCGTGGGAACGGAGCGAGGCCGGTGGACTAATTGCTAATGCATGACAGCTGCACCACTCACCGGTCTCGAGTCCCACTTAGATCTCTGCGACAGTGAAAGACGGGAGGGGCTGTTGCGCTGTTTTGTGTTTATTTTATTATTAAAGTTTTGTTGAAATGTTCGCCGGTTCCCGCCACCTCCTTCCCGTGACTACGAACTTTGTTACAAACATTTAATCAAATAATGAATAGTTTCAACTTTAGATTTGTCAGACTCTGTTCCATGTCTCGTGTTGTGTTTTCCTCCCCTACATGCTCCAGTTTGATTATTATGCCCATATTTGGTTTTTCCTGTTCCTGTCCCTATTTAGTTCTATTGGTTCCAGTTGTGTTTAATTAGTTACTGTGTATTTAAAGTATGGTCTGCCCCTCATTTCCCATCCGCTGTTAAATGTCATATCGTGTCTCCTTGCTTCTTCGTTCCCGTGCTCCTAGTGTGAACCGTGACAGAACAGCGGACCTAAACAGTAAGCGGCGTCCCTTCTCCCGTGTTTTTGTTTTTTTTCCGGTTCGATAGTCTTTTGTTTTTCCGTTTTTCTCCCCTGCTGTCAAGCTCGCCGGCCGTGCCGTTGTCAAGCTCGCTCCAGTGTTGGCTCCAGCCCCAGAGCTCGCTCCAGTGTCCGCTCCAGCCCCAGAGCTAGCTCCAGTGTCGGCTCCAGAGCCCCAGAGCTCGCTCTAGTGAGGGCTCTTGTCCCCGAGTCTAGCCCAGTGAGGGCCCCTGTCCCCGAGTATAGCCCAGTGAGAGCTCCTGTTCCCGAGTTTAGCCCACGGAGGGCTCCTGTCCCCGAGTTTAGCCCACGGAGGGCTCCTGTCCCCGAGTTTAGCCGAAGTGAAGGCTCCTGTCCCCGAGTTTAGCCCAGTGAGGGCTCCTGTCCCCGAGTTTAGCCCAGTGAGGGCTCCTATCCCCGAGTTTAGCCCAGTGTGGGCCCCTGTCCCCGAGTTTAGCCCAAGGAGGGATCCAGTCCTCTTATACAGTCCAGAGTGCACTCCTGGCCCGTGCCCGATAGTGCCCACCTGTGCCCTTGCCCGCTCCTCCAGAACACCCTCATAACCCTGTCCCTGGCCAAGATGCTTACATGCTCTCCAAGTTTTTTTTTTGGGGGGGGTATCGCTCTGCGTGTCGTGTCCTGATGGACCTCCAGAGCGCCACCCCCCCTCCCCCATGGAGTTTGTGTGGCGTGAGGATGTGCCTTCCGGGAGGGGGGAGTAATGTCAGACCATGTTGCGGCTGGCCTGCGTTGGGGTTGTGTTTTCCCCCCCCACAACCTCCAGTTTGATTATTATGCCCATATTTGGTTTTTCCTGTTCCTGTCCCTATTTTGTTCTATTGGTTCCAGTTGTGTTTAATTAGTTACTGTGTATTTAAAGTGTGTTCTGCCCCTCGTTTCCCGTCCGCTATTAAATGTAATTTCGTGTTCTCAGTGTTTCCCGTGTTCCTGTGTTCCCAGCTTTGTTTTTCATTAAAGACTTTGGAATTTACTTTACTCCTCGTCTCCTTGCTCCTTCGTTCCCATGCTCCCAGTGTGAACCGTGACAGATTAGGCACTGCAAAAACATGAACATGTAATTAATAAGTGATGTTTAATGTTTGATGAAGATGTTTAAATAGGGTGAATTCAGGTCATTCAGGACACTTTTTGCCATTCAGATGACTGCTCATAAAGATAATAATGATAATGATTACAAATGTTAAATAGTTTGACTTATATATTGTTATATTTGTTAATGATTTATTAATGAAAGTTATAATAAAGTGTTAAGAAATTTGAAAATTACTTGGTCATTCTCTAGCCTGAATTTACCTTCGCTTCAGTTCTGAAAGCATTGATATTCTTCATTCGAGCCACTTCAGATGGCTTAGCTATGCTCTCTTTCAATGCTCTCTTTCAAGACAGCAATTTTGCTTTCATTTAGTTCACCTCTTCTTATGCTTCAATGGATTAAAATCACTTGATAGTTTAAATTGGCAAGACTTAGATACAGATGTATCACTCTATGATGGTAAAACTTTGCAACTAATCCTTGAATCACATTTCTGTCATGACAACTCTCAGAGAGATTGGCATGGTAATGAACATGACAATGTTAATGTATTTGGTCTTGGCGGAATAGATCTGCTACGCTGCTGCTGCTGCTGCTACTGCTGCGGCAGAGCAAATACAGAGACTTGCTACTGCCAATACATCCACAACATGCTGCTGTGAGCATGTAAGAATATAGCTGCTGCAAATATAACATACATGGAATAACCCCCACAAAGCAGGAGACATAGAAGGAACAATACAAGCCAAAACAAGAACAAAACACCCCCCAACAAGCAGATCTATCGCCAAGACGTACTGCTGCTGCTCCGAAGAGACATGTGAACCGCATGTATTACTATCTATGTGTGCCTGGACTACCACACCGACCAGCTTAATGCTAGTGGCCTATGACTATGTGAACCTTGGCTACCACACCGACTGGCTTAATGCTAGTGGCCTATGACTATGTGAGCCTTGGCTACCACGCCAACCGGCTTAACAATAGTGGCCTATGGCAATGTGAGCCTTGGCTACCACTCCGACCGGCTTAACAATAGTGGGCTATGACTATGTGAGCCTTGGCTACTACGCCGACTGGATTAACTCTAATTAGACGTGCACTATGTGTAATGTTTAATTAACAAAATGGATATACGTTGCAATCCGATAGATAAGACCCCAGCACCCACCTGAGCAAATATCATAATTAATTATTTGATAACTGCTGTTACTTTCTCCACATCAGTCCCAGCGGCAGGTAACAGCTTGTTAATTCATGTTCGTGCAATGATGAGACGGACAAAGTTAGCCAATGCATGCCATTTTACTCTGTCGTGCAGATAAAAGTTGTCAAAGTTGCAGTTCGCAAAACCCCTTGGTGGACTGACCTGAATGAACTGAATGATTTCTTTTTTTTTTTTTTTTTTTTTCCATTTCTGACATACACAGCACAGTGAGAGCACACGTCGCACGAGCAAATTTCTCTGAACTACACTACCCGTAATGCCTTTCACTCGGAACTAACTGTTTCAGCAGCCGTAGATTAGGGCTGCACGATTAATCGTATTTTAATCTCGATAACGATATCCACCTTTCTTGATTAATTAAAACAATCGTCACTATATTGGCCGGCTCGTTATTTATCCTGAAACGTGTTTTTTTTTTTTTGTAAATCATTTTGCGTTATATTGCATTGCTAACCAGTCTTAACTACAATAGCGTTCATGCTTGTGGTTGCCAGATGTCAAGAGTTTAAATCATCCAATCAGAGCTTTTCTCCTTTAAGGATACACTTTCTGATGCTGTGTTCAGCTGAATCAACCACACACTCATTCCACAATTGAAAAACATCGGACCGTAGTATACGACCGTGAACCCTGGTAAACTCGCTGAGGTATAATTGCGAACTCCCGTGTGGATGCATACACAAGAATTTCTTATTTTCATGTAACCTGTTTCATGTTGTTCCTTATCGCTGTCCTCAGAGTGATTACAATATGCCTCTAAACTGCTTTTGCTCCACTGGATAAACACATATGCTAAATGCTGCTGTGCTCAATATGCTTCATATTCCGCTTCCTGCATACAATGCAAACTGCTAACATGACACTTAGTTAAACTTGATTGTGGTTGCTGATTTTTGAATTCAATTAGGCACACGCATAACCAACCACACAGTGATATGATAAAAGAGCATTCACTTATTCGTAGAGTTGAAATCGCTGTTTCTGAACAAGCTGCACTGCTACGGCAAGTTCTAGTCATATATTTGAATGCTGATCCCGCTGAGCTATTTGCTACCAATACAGGAGAGAACCAATCAGCTGGCACATGTGATGATGATGGGGTTCTTACTTCAGATTCCTATCAGACTGCACCATCAGAGTTTCATGACAGAACTTTGTATTTGTGCCGAACCATGGGGCCTGGTCCGTACAGATCACAGATTAACTACAATCCGCTACACGCCTATATTCCTGAGAACAGTGTTATAAATATGCAGAAGAGAATTTCATGAGCAAATAACCCCATGGAAGATGTCTAGGGTTCTTTTACATAAAATATACAAGGTGCCTAATATGGAGTTAAACAGGGAACATGTTAAATAAGAGATCCTTCACAGAAAAGTAAGGCTTTTATTGTTACATGGTGTCAGAGCATGAGTATAGTATTCACTCATGTGACGTCAACAGGAGGACACACTTGCTGTATTAGAGAGTTGACATGAATGGGGGAGCATTCATTCTTTGATGTTCAATTGTAGGAAAGCAATCTGGAAATGGGTCGTTCCATGTCAACTCAACCAAAGTCCCTGGCTCAAATTTTTGATTTTGTCAGTATTTTTTATGAAAAAACATAAACATGTATAGTGATGAAAGCCAAACTATTAAAGGGGTGGTTCATTGCGATTTCACTTTTTTAACGTTAGTTAGTGTGTAATGTTGCTGTTTGAGCATAAACAATATCTGCAAAGTTACGAAGCTGAAAGTTCTAAGCAAACGGAGATATCGTCTTTTAAAAATTTGGCAGTTTAATGCCTACAAAAACAGCTGGTAGGAACTACAAAAAGTTACTTCCCGGGTTCGTGACATCAAAAACTCAGATAAACCCCGCCCTCGGGGAAAGGCAGCAAAGGGGGCGAGGCCATACTGTGCTGCTTTAGAGAAGAGGAAGAAAAAAACTAGGAGTGCACGTAAAAATCTATTCACATATGAATCGCGATTCTGTCTTCTAACGATTCTAATGGATTCACAAGTTTCAAAATCAGTGTCTAAAGCAGCGGTTTGTAATCGTGTTCCTCGCCTCCCCATCGCCTCTGCAAACGCTCTGCATTCTCTCTCTCTCTCTCTCCTCTCTTCTCTCTCATTCAGCTCAGCTCCAAAAATTAACTGTTACAATTATTCACTTATTTTCACATAGCTATGAGAAGCGTTAAACATGGACGCATGCATGGGCGTGCAGTTGCCATACTGTATTAAACCTTTAATCAGCTTTAAACACAACTGTATATTAAATGCTAACATAAACAGTAGCATTTACAAATAACAGCGTATCTAAAAGTATGAGACAACAACAAACAAAAAACATAGGCCTACCATTAAAAGCAGTGCTTGCACAGGTTCCGCACGATCCTCTTCAATAATATCCTCTGCTTCTCAATCGGGCTCAAACTGATAAGCAATATTAACGACGCCTTGTTTACAATGCAACCGGAGCACATGCTGCTGAGGTGAGCGGCGGGACGCTTAGACGCGCAATAGAGGCGGTTTAGCTAATCACAACACACTGGGCTAGCTAACCAATCAGAGCCCATCGACTGTTTCTGAGGGCGGGGCTTCATAAAAAAAGGAAAAGATCAGCGTGTTTCTCAGAGAAGGGACAGAGCGTCAGCGTTGTGGAATAAAGGTAAATTATGTGAAAATAATGCGTTTTTTTTTTTTAAACAAAGCATAAACACGTTAGACTGCACCCCATAAACACTATCAAGCCTAGAAAAAAACACTGAACCACCCCTTTAAATGCCATGGATATTTACTGAGTAATCCACTGTTTTGTAGATGGGGCTCCCTTGAGTTTCTGAGGTAAAAATGACTTTAGAAAGATTGTTGTATCATTTCTGTTATTTTTACACAGCGTTTGGTAGGCCTATTAGTAAAATCTGCTGACTTTAGCAATCTTTGTTGCAGTATGTGCCAGTGGTAACCATTCAAAAATGGGACAAAAGCTTTTTTTTTTGCTCCAAAGTTTGCATGTCTGTAACTCAAAAAGTATTAAAGATAGCCTAATGCCTTTTTAGATGTTGGGTCTTGACAAACTTGTCCTTTGGTATCTTAATTTTTAAGTGGTCCAGAACCCAATTCATGCATTTTGCATTCAACTCATACCAGGGTTCCCATGCTTCTTGAAAGTACTTGAAAGCAAACATAGGTGTAACGGGGCTGACGAGACGTGAGACGTTCGGATCCAAATGCAAAGCTTTAATAGGAGAAGACACAGACGTGGTAATAAAGCAGGCAGGGTCAAACAGAGGCAGACAGGTATATGGCGGGCAAGACACAAGAATAATCTTAGGGCTAGCATGGGTCGACGATTGGTAGACAGAGTCACAGGGGCAAGGCTAAAGGGAGGAACCCAGGAAAACAGGCGAAGATCAAAACCGGAGAAAACAGACAAGGCAAGGCAAAACTAGGAAAACACGGAGACTCGGAAAGGGGTACAGGCTAAGGCTAAGGCAGGGAAACAAACGAGGGCTCTGTAGTGTCGCTATCGCTAGGGGAGTGATGAACGCTGAACAATACTCGGCAGAGGGAAGGGATCAGAGTGAGTGTTATATAGTGAGGGAGTGATATGAAACAGCTGGGTGGCAATATGAAACAGCTGGGTGCAATCAGTAATGCATGATGGGAAATGTAGTGGTGATGTGCAACAGTTGTGTAGTGCGAGAGTCAATGAAATGGAAAGGGTGACCTCTGGTGGCGAATAAACAGAAGTCCATGGACTGAATTCGTGACAATAGGTCCCTGAAAGTGCTTGAATTATATTTGAAATAAATTTTGTTTATGGCCCTTTTTCAAAAATGGTCCTGTATGTTCCGCCAAAGACAGAACGAAACTGCACTAATGATTGGGGGTGGAGAATGGGGTAGTGCGGGAAAAAAACTTTGTGTGGGGTACACAAGTGTTGATGCGCCGTTTTCGAGCCCCTGCGTGGGGACATTTTCTTAAACCGCTCCCGCTGAATTTCTGCCCATACCTCGCCCTCTGCAACGTGTTTTGTCTACGCTCTCCGCAAACATTCTCTATTGTCATATTTTCGCACATCAGGGAGCTTCGCTATCAATATGCGGGGTATGAATGAAATTGCATTAAATGAGGCTCTCGCCTTGTTTCACTTTCGAGTTCCGAAGTTGATCTCTCGTTGTAATGGGGAGCCACATTTACAGTGCATGCATAATTATTACGCACGTTGATTCTGAAATTTTTGCAAGAACTTTTACCAATTCCAAACACTCAATCTTACTAACACATTTTTTTGTATTTAATCATTTGTAAGAATCTATAATGTCCAGAAGGCTGTGGAAATGAAAAAACGGAGGAAATAGCCAAAAAAGAGGATTTAACTCGAGTAAAAAATTATTAACTCACCATGAGAAAAACTAATGCAAGTGAGGAAATTCAAAGTTAAGGGTGATAGTTCACCCAAAAATGAAAATTAGGCCATGAATTACTCACCCTCAAGGCATCCTAGGTGTATATGACTTTCTTCTTTCAGACGAATCCATCTGAGTTATATAAAAAGAGGCATTGATCTTCCAAGCTGTTTAATGGCAGTCAGCGCAGAGGGTGTTGCAGTGCATCAGTCCAAAAGAATTGAAATAAAGTGCATGCATCCATAATGAAAAGTGCCTCACACGGCTCTGGGGGGTGGACAAAGGCCTCCTGTAGTGAATCGATACGTTTTTGTAAGAAAAATAACCATATGTAAAATGTAATAATCACTTTAATGTAGCTTGGGCTCACTGTTGTACACTGAAGCAGTTCCAGTCGGATGTTGAGGTCGGCGTTGTGCATGCGATGCTTAGAAGTGACGACCGCGGAAGCACAGTGGAGAGATCAAGACAAAACAATGGTCACGAATTAGAAGTACAAATCGAGGATTTGTAAAGAAAAATGTCGGAGGATTTCGATATAAGCCAAGAGGAGACTGGTTTTCCTTTGCTAAAGTAAGGAAACTTTGCTTCCTTTGCTCCTGTAAACCAACGTTGGTTTTCACGAGACTCACCGCGCATGCGCAACGCTGAACTCATAGTCAACATGCTTCAGGTACAACTGTTTTGGAGCACAGCTAGATTTAAATTAAAAGTGTTGTTACGTTCTTGAATCTTAGATAGGTTTCTTTTACAAAAAACACGATTCGCTACAGGAGGGCATTTGTTCAACCCCCGGAGGCACTTTTTTTATTTTGAATGGATGCGCTTTATTTCACTTCTTTTGGACTGATGCACTGCAACACCCACTGACTGCCATTAAACAGCTTGGAAGATCAAAGAAAATGTTTTATATAACTCAGATTGGATTGTCTGAAAGAAGAAAGTCATATACACCTAGGATGCCTTGAGGGTGAGTAAATCATGGGCTAATTTTCATTTTTGGGTGAACTAACCCTTTAAGGCATGACCATTTGATCAGCAAAATGCTCATTGGGTCAGCAGGGTCAGAAAAAACAGGTGGAGAAGAAAAGACGCATGTTAACTGCAAAAGAATTAAGAATTAATGTGAAGAATTAAGAGTGAAACCATCAGGAACCTTTTAGTCTCCAGTGCCACTATTTTTCAGAACTGCAACCTTCCTGGAGTCTTCAGAATTACAAGGTGTCAGGTTCTCAGAGACTTTGCTTGGGTAAAAAATCCTAAAAGATGACCCCTACTTAATAAGAATAACATTCTGAATTGCTGTGAAATACATGAAGACAATTTTTTATAGGCTTTATTGACTAATAAGTTAATAGTGACTCTTGAAGGACCAGCACCACATCCTCTTGTACCACAGTTTGAAGAATTGATCTTCCAGAATCTGGCAGTAAGTTTTAGGAGCTCATTTTTGTCAGTCTCTGCAAGACAGACAAGACAGGATAGGAGATGGACTAAAAATGAACTCCCAAAACTTACTGCAACATGGAGCTAAGGAGAAAAATGTAGAACTTGAAAAATTGGAAAAACAGCTTAGTAAAAAGCGTTTACAGTTTAAAAGCAAATAGAAAGTCCTATTTTTTATTTTCTTTCTTTATATTTTTTGCAGATTTGCACATGTACAAGTTTTAAAATGAAATATTTTCAAAAATATATTGACGTTTTGAGCAGTTGCATTCCTCTAGGTCAAAAATGAAAATGGGATTTACAATAAAAAGTAATTTACAAAATTATTATGACTTGTTTATTAATGTGTAACATCTCTTTTGAGTGAATGTGCAAATTTTTAATGTTAACAGGTTTTACCATGTTATTACAACATTTAACCACTTTTTATTAATTTAAAAATTGAGATTCTTTCAGATTTAAATCTTGTACAAGAACTACAGCGAAAACCAGTTTGGTGTGTATTTTATCAATATTTTAGAAATTGTATTTGAATATTACCAGTACTGACTTCAATGGATTTCATTAAATTCCTTAGAACACAACTGCTCAAAACGGTCTAAATTTATGAAACCTACACATTCAAAACATAATTACACTGAAATTTTTAATGTAAATGTTAAGTGTAAGTAGTGTAAGTAGTGAAATGTTAAGTAATGTAAGGTCTTTCATGACACTACATATGCTGGGGTGTGAATTGGATAGGTGCTTGATATAAAATAAATGGTGCTTTAAAAAGTCCTTGAAAGTCTTTGAATCTGGTGTTCATGAAAGAGTGGGAAACCTGTCATACTTTTTTTTTTTTTAGAGAGGAGTGTCTGAAGAACAAATAATGTTGAAACTTTAAAATGTAGTTTGTTTTCCTCTATTATAAAAGTTGCATAAAACAGACCTTTCTGCGTGCCATAAATATTATTTTAGCCTTTTAGCAATTCTTCTCCCCGAGTTACCATCTACCGCCATTATCGAGAGTAACCAGAATGTTAATTAAACCTCAACGTAATGTGCCGCGCACTTTCACTGAACGTAATCAGCGTTGTTTATGTTCAGTAGACAGCGCGCGCATGCTGAACGTAAACAACGCTGATTACGTTGATTACTTTCTGGGGTACTCTCCAAAATGGCGGAGGACGGTAACTCGGGGAGAAGAACTGCTGAATGAATTGTTGTTATTGTTTTCTTTGCACACAAAAAGTATTCTCGTAGCTTCGTAAAATTACGGTTGAACCCCTGATGTCACATGGACTATTTTACCAATGTCTGTGCGATTGACATGGTAATATCATTGTGTCTATGAGGGTCAGAGGCTGTCATGATTCCAGCAAAAATATCTTAATTGGTGGTTCAGAAGATGAAAGAAGGTCTTATCGGGTTTTGGAAAAGACATGAGGTAATAAATGGACTCTGTTTTAATCATTCTCGAGCGACTTAATAAAGCAAAATATTTTCCCGTGAACTGCCAAAATACAAGAAAAAATGTTACAGGTCCCCACCAGAAGCGACCGAATAACTGGACCATTGTACTCCACATAAAGGATGCATATCATTCTGTCCCACAGGCAGCTTTGGGGCTCTCTAATCACTGCCTGGTTCATCTTATACTGACTTACAGGCATAAACTTAAATCTGCTAAACCTGTAGTAAAGTCTGTAAAGAGATGCACCAACGAAACAGAGCAGGCATTACAAGCCTGTTTCGACTGCACTAAAGGAGTGTTTTTGAAGCTGCCACCAACAATCTGGAC
>JADLZN010008611.1:35000-61244 GCA_018155175.1 Sinocyclocheilus anophthalmus
ACCTGGAAAAGCCATGTAAATTAATAAAATCTTTAAAAGTCATTGAAATGTCTATAGTGAATGAGTTTTTCTACTTAGAATTAAGTCACATATTTCTCCACTAGAAACTGTTCTTTGTGAGCGCAGTTTCAATGAATTTTCTGTAAAATTATCCAGAATATCTGGAAAAAGTAATGGAAGTCCTGTAATTATTGGAGTTATTATAATGCATTTTTATTTAATTGTATGTATTTCTGTTGCTATCTTTTGAACTTCCAGTTATATGCCCAAATTGTGCTAAAACAATTTGATTTATGCTTTAATCCTAATCTGCTTGGAGTGTCATGCCTTAGAACGGCCCACTTTAGTTCACAAATGACTATATTAAAATAATGTAATTAAAACCTCAGTATATAAGTCTACAGTAATGCACTGTTCTCTACAGCCTTGTAATTCATTGTATTTTCGAGCTTTCTTTTTTCATACTGGCCTTTTCAGTGCCACCTTTGCGCTTTCTATTATCCATTGTTTTTATCTCTTATTTTTTTGCTCGCATGTCTCCAACAACTGATTTTTTTTCTTGTGGTGCTGTCTGGGGAGTCAAAAGATAATTATGGCTGCGTTTACACTGCAAATCTTAATGCACAGATCCGATCTTTTGACCATATCCGATTTTTTGGCACGTCCGTTTACATTCACTTTTGACACAACTGGTATCTGATATCTGTGTTTACATAATTCCCGCCCAAAATTATAGTCAATGATCGCTTTACTATGCACATGGTAGACCATCAGGTTTTAAATGGCCGTGCTTTTAAAATTATTTATATAATTCACGTCGAATGGCCATTATTATTTGCCAGCATGGACAACGGCTGTCATGGATGTTTTGCAGCACAAAATCTGACTGAACGGATAAAGACCGAAAAATAATGGTAATTTTAATTTGTTATTTTATCTACAGCGCTTTTTTATATTTATAAATAAAATGGAAGATGGGAGGGTTAGAATTCTTTAGTGAAATAAAGATGATATTTATTTAAATGAATTCGAATTAAAGAGAGAGAATGAACGCATGCACCAACTTGCGATTGTGAAGCATTGCAAACAAGCTTGGTTTAATTACAAAAACGGCTTAGTTATCACCTCATTGCTGAGAAATATATGTAGCTTTTAGCTGTTGTATTTTCAAAATTCACGGGGCGGGGGTTGAAAACCAGCTCCTGAATGTGCAATTTCTTACCTATAAAAAGTTTCAATCTCAATAAAATGCGAGGGCATACAGCACGCCGGCATTAAAACGCCATTAAAAATCTTTATGAGCAAACGTGTCGCCTTTGCATTGGGAGTTCTGTGGAGAATCGGATATGTGTGTTTAGACGTACGTCGGATGTCCAGATATCAGATGTGTATCCGATTAAAATCCACATTTGGAAGTGGCTCAGATCGGATGCAAAAAAATCGGATCTCGTGCGGGTTTTTGTGTTTACACTTGTGCAACTAATTCCGATCTGTGTCAGATGTGAGCGAAAGATTGGATTTTTTGTGCCAGTGTAAACGCAGCCTATGTCATCTGCAGGCTGGTGGGGCTGTGAGAAAATAATAAATAAAAATAGTGGGGCTGCAGTAAAATAATAAATAAAAAGTGTGGGCTGCTGTGAGTGCAGGCAGCCTAGGCACAGCATCCATATTTCAACCCAGTGGCATGACAACACTGGCCCTCGCGGCCACAGAAAAGACAGACTGGCCCACCGGGAATTCTCCAAGTGCTCCCGATTAGCCAATCTTGGCCTGGTTCTGTGGATTCCAGCTGCAATAACTTTACAGTGATCTTAAAATTTTTTATAAATAAACCAATTAGTGTGAATTATGGATTATCTGTATCTAGTTTGATGCTTTCCGACAGCATGATTATTTTCATAGGGATTCATTTGGAACAATTTTAATAATTATTAAAACTATTTAGAAATCTGTATTCAAACTATTTAAAAATTCTATTTAGATTTTTTTTTTATAAATCACTAAAGAAAGTTAAGTGGTTCTAAACAGAACTTTTTCTGTGACCTGAAGTTGGCCTTTGCGACCTTTAAGTTAATCTTTGCACTTTCTCCTGTGTAAGAACTGTGGGGCCCCTGAGGTATGATTGGGTTGAATGGAGGAAAAGAGGCAGTTCTTTGAGCTTTGTGCAGATGAAAAACATTTCATGAGATCATGACAGGTCTAACCCCTCTGTTTCTTCTAGGCTTGATTGTGTTTATGGGGTGCAGTCTACCATGTGTTAATGCTTCATTTAAAACAAAAAAAACTTTATTCCACACCACTCTGTCCCTTCTCTGAGAAACGCACTGATCATTTCCTGTTTTTATGAAGCCCCACCCTCAGAAATAGGAGATGGGCTCTGATTGGTTAGCTAGCCCAGTGTGTTGTGATTGGCTAAACCGCCTCTAGTGTGCGTCTAAACGTCCCGCCCCTCACCTCAGCAGCATGTGCTCTGGTTGTATTGTAAACAATGGCGTCGTTAATATCACTTATCAGTTTGAGCCCGATTGAGAATCAGAGGATATTATTGAAGAGGATCGTGCAGAACCTGTGCAAGCACGGCTTTTAATGGTAGGCCTATGTTTTTTGTTTGTTGTTGTCTCATACTTTTAGATATGCTGTTATTTGTAAATGCTACTGCTTATGTTAGCTTTTAATATACGGTTTTATCCAGATTAAAGATTTAATACAGTATGGCAACTGCACACGCATACATTTGTAATGCTTCTCATAGCTATGTGAAAATAAGTGTGTAATTGGAACAGTTCACTGTTGGAGCTGAGCTGAATGAGAGCGAGAGAGAGAGATGCAGAGCAGGGGAACGCAAGGAACAATATTGAGAACCGATGCTTTAGAACATTGATTTTGAAACTTGTGAATCCATTAGAATCGTTAGAAAACAGAATCACGATTCATATATGAATAGATTTTTACGTGCACCTCTAGTTTTCTCTCCTCTGCATGGCCCTGCCCCCTTTGCTGCCTTTTCCCTAGGGTGGGGTTTATCTGGTTCGTTACGTCACGAACCCAGGAACTAACTAATTACAACTTGTTGTAATCCCTACCAGCCGGTTTTGTAGGCATTAAACTGCCAGAATTTTAAAAGACATCTCCGTTTGCATTGAACTGCTCAAACAGCAACATTACACGCTAACTAACGTTAAAGTGAAATCGCAATCAACCACCCCTTTAAATGAGTTTACAATCTCTTACAGAAAATACAGAACACCAACTTTTTCCACCACAACCAGAGTTGGTGTCTTCAAAACTTTAAGGTGTTACACAATAGTAAATGCATCCCTGTTCTGAAGACTCATGTAATTATTATGTAATCACAACTTTTCTATTAGTATCATAACTGCTTGGTGATATCTTAGTCAGTTTCCCTCTACATTTTTCCCAGGGAACTTTGCAGTCAGAAAGCACTTAGTTGTGAATAATAGAGACCAAGAGTAAAACTTATCACAGTGACACCATCACAATGATGCTGCTTTGGGGTTTCAAATGCTCTTTGCTGTTTTTTAACAGATGTAGTTGAACATGACACCTGAGGTAGTCCCTTTGCTTTTGATAACTTTAAATGTTTAAGTTGGAACAGCAAAGCCATCATCATTTTTTTTCTTTCTTTTCTTTCTTTCTTTCTTTCTCTTTTTTTTTGGACTTCACAGGTGAAATGATCAGGTTGCTCATAAACTATTACATTTCACCTGCAAATTAATTGATGTCCCATCGCTGGGCTTCCTGTTCACACCCTCTTTTCTGACACTCAAAAGCACCCCGCCCCACACACACATACACAACTTTGAATTCTGATTGATTAATGCTCTGTGACATCACAGGATGAGGGAGATTAATGGCCTAAACAGTTTTCTAAGGTCAGAACTTCTGTAAAGGAGTACTGGTCCATTCTTAGAAAGACTGTCTGATTTTTGTGTCCTAACAGAAAGTGCAGCGAATGAACATCAACAGGTTTAGAACATATATTTTGTAATCATTGAGTATGACCAGCAGCAAGCAGTAGGTTGACGATATGCAAAGCACTTTCAGTTGACAGAAACCCAGTCCAATTTTTTTATTATTATTTTATTTTTTATTTTTACACTGTGCATCATCATGAATGGTTAATTAGTTAATGATTAAATGTTTGCTAGAGCTAATTAGAGGGTTAGTACACCCAACAATTTTTATTCTGACAGCATTTAATTACCCTCATGTTGTTCCAAACCCAAAGGACTTCATTCATTTTCAGAAAAACACAAAAGAAGATTTTTTTTACAGTGGTGGCCAAAATTGTTAGAACAGCTGACAGATCTGATAATATTGCCTCCTTTTTTGCCTCCAAAACATGATTTCATTTCATAATGTTCATGAAACATGCAGATGGTTGCTCTGAGCACAACAAATATCAGATGAAGTGAGTCATACTGTTTTTATCCACTTTTAACTTTAATATTTGGTATGTCCACCTTTTGCAGCAATTACAGCAGCACATCTCTCTG
This sequence comes from Sinocyclocheilus anophthalmus, assembly GCA_018155175.1. Lineage (NCBI taxonomy): Eukaryota > Metazoa > Chordata > Actinopteri > Cypriniformes > Cyprinidae > Sinocyclocheilus > Sinocyclocheilus anophthalmus. The sequence continues at coordinate 39,518 of JADLZN010008611.1, forward strand.
GCATAGTGTCAATATATTTCCTGAGAACTTCAACACTAATGTTGTCCCATGCTTTCTGCAACTCAAGCCAAAGGCTTTCCTGAATGTACAATAGGTCTGTCCAGTTTATTTTCCAACTTGCTCCAAATTTGCTCGATGGGGTTGAGGTCCCGACTTTGAGGTCCATCATTTTCAATGTTCCAGCAGATTCCTTATGTCGCTGGTAGTTCCAGCAATAGTTCTTTTTATGGGTATTGTAATGGCCAATTCAACAAAAACAACTGAAACGTTTTAAATATGCCAAGTGTTCTAACAATTTTGGCCACCACTGTATAGATATATATTTTAATCATTTTTGTCTATGCATTGAAATTCCATGCAACCAAAACATTCATGAAACAACATGAAAGTAGTCCATACGAAGTAATCCACATCTTCAGAAAAGACGGGATGACTACATATGATGAAAAAAATTTATTAAGCCTTATATTCATATATAAACCTTGATCAACAAATGCATAGAGACCGTAAAATATGGTGTACTTCTCAGCTGTACTTGCTTGACATTTGAGAACCAATGAGGTTTGTCCCAGTCACGTCTGTTGTTACAGTGGTCCACACATTCCGTGTTTCCCAAAACCAGAGTCCCCAATTCGAAAAAGTATTGAAAATTGTGTGGATGGAACTTCATCTCTCAACTTGTGGTTACAAATGTAGCAAATTAGCTCAAAAGGGAAATATTTATGATTAATTATAACTGGTTATAATTAATAATGAATATTTAGATTAGATCTTAGAATTAACTGTAGCAGGATCAATATTACAATTATTTGATCTGTCCGTCCACCGAGCAGACAATATAATCATTTATCAATTCTAGGAAAGATTATTTTCCTGGCCAAGGAAGAATAGTTTTCCTACTTTATGCAGTACTATCAGTAGTTTAGCATATAGCAAGAATCAACATTCAGTGACTCAACACACAGAGACAATCAATTGTGAATACAAGGGATTTAATAAATGAAACTATATCTAACGTACAACTAAACTAAGCAAAACACATTTGTACAGAATGAAGGAAAGTAAGGAAAAGAGAGAGGAAAGTAAAGGATGGCAGTATTTCACATCAATTTTAAACACAACCTTTGAGAAACATCAGAGAATCAAAAATCACCTTAAAAGGGGCTCAAACTTAAACACACATCTAAATAGTTGTAAACGGTTACTTGCATTGACTTTGTTGCTGAACAAGAGTTCTGATGCGGTAGACACGGAGGTTCTTGATGAGTTCTTTAGGAGTGAGCTGGAGGTTTTGCTCTGGTTCTTCTGAAGATAGGAAAGTCCACAGCGGATCTAAGTTACTTGAAGATAAAAACTGCTGGAAAATCTAACTCTAGAGGAGAGTTTTGAGGAGTCTTGGAGAGTGTCCGTCTCAAAAAAAAAAAAGGTTTTGAGCAAATATTGGTTTGGATTAGGGATGTTTAAAGGGGTCATATGATGTTGCTAAAAAGAACATTATTTTGTGTATTTGGTGTAATGAAATGTGTTTATGCGGTTTAAGGTTAAAAAAACACATTATTTTCCACATACTGTACATTATTGTTTTTCCTCTATGCCCCGCCTTTCTGAAACTCGTCGATTTTTACAAAGCTCATCGGTCTGAAAAGCGAGGTGTGCTGTGATTGGCCAGCTATCCAGTGCGTTATGATTGGCCGAATACCTCAAGCGTGTGACGGAAATGTTACGCCTCTTATCATATTGTGATGATGCCCTGTCAGGCGGAGCTATGATTCAAAAACATGAAAACCCATTATAAACGAGGCATTCGTTGCATCCAGTGGGGACATAATTATGGATTATAATGACTTGTACTGTCTTTTTAAGCGTTGCGTTGCATATCGCGCTGCGTATTAAAACCATGTCTGCATTTGTGATCAGAGAATCAAAAAAACAAGCCCTACTATTACAACTGCCCCAAAACTTGCTTAAATTAAATATATAAACTCTTTAAATATAAAAAACGTACTTACAGTCTTTGAGTCAGAACAGCCGGCATTGTAGTCTACTCTCCCAGGAAACGGTCCTCATCCTCCGCAAAATGCGCTGCGCACATCTCCATTTTTGGGTTGTACTGTTCTGAACAGTGTTGTAAATACAACTTAACCACTGATTTCTAGTCGTGTCCTTTTTTGGAAGGCCAAACAAAGTAGTTTTGCTTTCACAACGAAACAGCGTCACACACGGCGGCCTATAGTGAGCAGAGGCCGGGGGCTAGCGTGAGGAACGGCCGGAGGGTTAGAGTGAGCAGAGGCGGGCGGGCTTGAGAACGGCGTGACGGTGATGACCCCTGTACTCCGCTTCGTCCACGGTGAAAGCCTATCCGGCGATCCACAGCACAAAGTTGAAGTATTTCCTCAGCAACCAGCCGATCAGCTCTAGGCATGATGAAGTGGATATTGTCCTCTTTTGGAAGGCCACACAAAGTAGTTTCGCTTTCACAACAAAAAAACACAGCGCCTTCATGACATGGCGGTGGCAACAACAATACTACAGCGAGAATAAAAGTTACGCCTTCTTTCTTTGCGTGAACATTTGGGCGGTGTTATGCAAATCTTCCCACATAGCGACATAGATATGTGGGGGCGTGTTAGAACGAGCCGTTTTTTGGTAGGCGTGGTTGACTCTTATTTTTTTTTATAAAGAATATCTCTTTGGATTTGATACTTTATTCTTTGCAACTTTACAGATCTTTTTTTTGCACCAAGAGCTTGTAACACTCCAAAGAGAAGGAAAAATTGAAATCGCATCATATGACCCCTTTAAAAGTCAGCGCCGATAGCTTTGTGGTTAGTGCGTCAACATACAGGGCAACTGCACTCACGGCAACCCAAGTTTGATTCCTGCCTCAAGGTCCTTTGCCGATCCCACTCGCCTCTCTCCGCCCAATGCTTTCCTGTCAGCTCTCCACTGTCCTCTCATATTAAAGGCATAAAAAAAATATATAACTTAAACAATTTATTTAAAAATGTAAAAAAACTGTAAAAGTTGTGCTGTATTCTATGTCTCATAAAGCCATGCATTAGTTGTGTGATGAACAGACTGAAATCATGTTCTCTGATGAATCACATTTGCACTTCTGCATAGTAAAGTTTGGGGCTTTGCAATTAGTTATGAGATGTTTCATCTTTGACTTGGCACGTGGCACAATATGTCTTGAGACACAAAGTCTTACTATATGCAAGCACACATGAAATCTCAAAAGGAAACTGTTGTGTAATATTAATTATGAAAATGTTTTAATGATTTATTATTTTTAACTTAATATTATGCATTCTGTCATGTGCTATGGGCACTGAAGTCAGGTAGCTGCTAAAAAATTACCAAGCTGTCACATAAAACCGCTCTTAAAAATGTGTGGAACTAAAACGAATGTCTCCGAGGTCGACATTGTGGAAGTGAAACCCAGTGTGTGCGCTGTATTGAGGGGTGTGATGTATCATACTGTCGAAAAGAACCGTGTCAAGCCAAAAAAGTTATAGCCTACCTAGATTCACACTGACACTAAATTATACCTTTAGCTAGCGAGAAGTTACTCCATAAATTGTGCTCCATGAAACATACAGCTCCTGGAGACCAGGTGCATTACTCATGATTGGAAACAAATGAAGAAAGTAAGTTTGCTGAATGGATAGAGTAAAATTTGGCAGTGTGGGGCTGTGGTTAAGATATGTGTGTGTGGTGATAGATGTCATCTGGGAGCAGCAGTGTGTTAGTCAGTGGCGCGTTAGAGGCGATGACATTTGCTCAAGGCTTCTGCCCAGCATGAGCTGCCTGACTCACCCACTCATCACGATGACCGAGCCCACTGCTGCCAGTCAAATACACAGCACTGATGCCTGTGATTCTCACTATCAGGTGTCAGAAATTAATAATAGACTTTGGTTGCACCCACATACATAGTTTTTATTAATTTCTATCTCTGTCTCATTATGTCTCTTGTGTACACACATGCAAGTGGTCACATATAATCAAAATACATGTAAGTTCTGTCCATAACCTGCCTAAAGCTGCCTTCTAAGCCAGTATTCTAGCTGTCATGGAACCACATAAGTGACTGATTTAGAGTGCTATTCATGAACAACTCGTATAAATAGCACTCCACATGGGAGAATAGACTCTATATATTTCATTAGAGTGTGACCTTAGCATTTTGCAAAGATAACAGTGTGATACTCTAATAAACATAAAAATACATAGGACACACATGGAATAAACAAAATTATCAGTGTAGTTTGATATATATGAAATACAATTGAACTTTTTTGTATTGTGTACCATCGTTTTTTGTTTTTTGTTTTTTTCACAATTCATTCTGGAATTGCCTTCTGTGCAAAAGGAACACACTGCCTTAGAAGTTGTCAAAAGTGAGGTATATTTTAAGGCAACATACTTAAGTTTTGGCCTCTGTGTCAGAAGTGGACTTTTTGATGTCTTAAAATACTACCTACAATACAAAGGAAAATCACAATGTTTCAGCTGTTTCTGAGGCAGTTTATTTGAGTTTTAGCTCTCTCTGAGAGATTCAGCATCCTGCTGACATGTCAACACCATGTCCTCATTAATACATTTAAATATATTTCCCTTGATTGTGTGTGTTTATACAAGACAGCTCCATGACTCTCCACTTTTTTTCTAATAGTAGTCCCTGTCTCTGATCTTTCAAAGTTAGTGATCCCTTAATTATTTCATGTACAGTATGTATAAATAAATCTGTCATGAAAACATGTTATGATTGCCACTATGTAAATTATTATATTTCAATAACTAATTAAGATTAGCAGCATCATCGTATAATTAGATTTAGAAGTAAAAAACTTGCCTTATGTGCAATGTACATGATTAGATACCTTTTTTTTCTAAAAATGAATACCAATTTAATTGAATATAGTTTGGGTTTTGTTGTGAAGTGTAACCATTAATATTATTGTAAGGTACAAGTAATGGGGATCCCTATAGCATGAGGTAGTTCTGTGCGTGCGTGTGTATTTGTGAGGGTGTGTGTAAATGAACTTGATTATTTTGTTATGAAGTTGTTTATTTCACCAGGTATTAAATAATAAGATTCTTCTTATTCTTGGATAATTTGAATTACAAGATGACAAGTCATAGCTAGTTTACTTTTAAGTAATTAAAAGTTCTACAAGGCTGTGAAGACCATGGTCACATCAGTCAACAAAAACATTAAAAATAATAATAATTATTGCATCTTTTTATGGCATAATCCAATTATGATATGATCATTCAACATCAAGCCTTTATGCGATGTGTATAGTTTTGCTTATTCTGTCAAGGAGCACTGATAGTTTGGATAGAAACTGTTAAAAATTAAGGTAAAATAGCTCCAGCATCATTCATTTTCTAGGCCAGTGTTTCTAAATGGCTCATCACTCTCATCACTGCACATTTTGTCTTATCTGATACAGCAAATTAAGGTCATGAATATGACTTCACAAAAGAACTAATAAGCTGAATCAGGCGTGTTAGAAGAATCATTCAAAATGTTAGTTTCCTTTTCAGATTATTCTAGGATTATAAAGGATTACCATTCTCTTTGAACGCTTCTAATCTATACGTCCACTTGTACATCATATTTATACTGTCGATATATTACATCCGTGTAAAACAGAAATACAGCATGTGGTTGTGACGAGAAGGCGGGGCTGAGAGCCGTGGGAACGGAGCGAGGCCGGTGGAGTAAATGCTAATGCGCGACACCTGTGAGTCCCATTGAGGAACCCCAGATTACATAAAGACTACATGTAGTCCCAGACTACATAAAATATGAGTTAAAGCCGGGGTGTCTTGCAGAGTTTATCTCCAGCCTGCCTCAGCACACTTACCTGTAAGTTACTTGGGCTGTGTCTGAAAGCTTGGGCAGCTGACTTGTTGCCTATCAGCCAACTTTTTTTTCAGATTTTGGATGCAGCCTTGTACTCCTAAAAACATTGATTAGCAAGTTCAGGTGTGTTTAAATAGGATAGGAGCTAAACTCTGCTGGACATGACAGGAGCAGGATTGGACTTCCTTGGGTTACAGCTTTGGTGCTGTCTTGGATCTCCATATGACGGCCAATGTAAAATCTATGGCACTGTTGTTTACACCTGGTATTAAGATTCATTTTTGTCAATTCAATCATGAGTGGACAATGTTAAATAAATTGTAAACGGGGTCTAAAATGTTTTGAGCTTGTCCATTTTCAGCCATTTCCAGAACAAGTCAAAAACACATTTCTTTTGCTATCGTAGTGTAGACACTCATGTGGTTAAATGTGGTTAAACATCCACAAAAGACCACCTGTTCTCCACCAACTGACTTCTAACACGCTCCCGCCATGTTTGCCATGGTATTGTGGCTAGTAGAGCAGAAACAAAAGCTTCTCATCTTTCATCTTGTCTCCTTTCTTGTTCATGTGTAAGTTGTGAGAGCTTAGTTTGTGCTTTAGAAATATCTGAAAAAACTTGAACATATACACCCTGCAAACAAGCCTGCACTGGCCCTTTACGGGCCCACTTAGGGCTAGCCTTAGGGCATTCATTGGCAAAACGTTGGTCCCTTAGTGCTGGCCCTGCACGGGCAGCTCTCACTTAGCCCCCATAAAGCCCTCACTATGCCCACACAGGGCCCACACTATTAATCTACAATACATCTGTTTCACTTTAAATGCTTTCCAACTACTATAACTTAAGTCTTTGGGGAAAAAAGTTATTATACATCTGAAATGGATGCAGTCACCTCATAACTAATGTCTGTATTGTCAAAAATGTACAGTAGTCAAAGGGATTTCAAATCAATTTATTAAATACAAAACAGAAAACATTCAGTTCAGGTTAATACAGCTACATATAGCCAAAAATGTAAATACACAAAAGTCCAAAAAAGCAATGTAAGACTGTTGGATTTCGTCATGTGAAAGTTGATGTATGCGAAAGTCTTATCTGTAGTACTTCAATGTCCAAACACTGTCCATAGCTGAATTTGGCTGATAGCAAATTAATAATCCAAAATCTTTTGTAATGAAAACACGCCACAGCTCTCAAAAATCAGACTCTTCCTAACCAGGAACAATCAAAAAAAAAGTCCAGACTATGGTCCCACGTCGAAAAAAAACTTTAAATCCATATTCAAACTGGACCAAGATGTGGTGACCTCACCAATAAAGAGACCTTCTAAAATGCATACAAAGAAAACCGGTCTTTAATACTCTTGCATCAATCCAAAACTTGGCCATTAAGACACTTGTGACATTCTCAAAAAACATCCACAATGTACCACTTAAACAAAAAAAAACTCCTTATTAGACGGGGCTTGAAATGACAAATTTCCAAACAAGGACACAGCACAATGGGTCAGCGGCGTACAAGGCTGCTGTTGTTGTAACTCCCCCCCACTCTACCCACATGGCTTACTTAAGGAAACCTAAAAACACCCTGCACCATCGGACGAGATATGTGGGGGTGTGTGAGAACGAGCCGTTTTAGGTAGGCGTGGTTGAAATTTTATAAAGAATATCTCTTTGGATTGAGACTTTAGTCTTTGCAACTTTACGATCTTCTATGCACCAAGAGCTTGTACACTTCAAAGAGAAAGGAACAATTTAAATTGCATCATATAACCCCTTTAAAAGCGCAAGGAAAGTGAGGTAAAGAGGAAAACTCAAACTAAAAACAAACAACTGCTTGACGGCGAATTGCCGCTATTTTGAAAGTGAAAGTAAAATGCACAGGGTGCTTTTACGAGCCATTTAAAACGGAAGGAAAGCGAGGAAAAGAGGGAAAAATACCCCCCTCTGTTCCTCACCGTCACAAACCTAAATTATAATCGATCTCAGACTGCGCCGTCATGGGCTGTTGACTGTTTTCAACCGCTTTCATGCACAGATATTTTATTACATTTTAAGTTCAGGTTTGAAAAACAATGGAGAAACTAAAGAAAAAAAAATATTTTAGTATTTTAGATTTTTAAGAGTTAATATCTATCTTTAAATGGCTTTTTCCAATGATTTCCACATGGTTCAAATCAGTCTGTTGACATTTGTCATCCAGTTGTAAACGACAGATGGTCAGTTGAATGGGGGTGGTTTCACAGAATATTATGTCGGTTGTCACAGATCGGCCAGGCTCATCCACCACTCAATCACAGCGCACACTGTCACCTGAATACTGATTGCACGCACCTGTTTGGAATTTGCACTCTCATCAGGACTCCTACTAAAGCACACACCTCACTTCCCTCCAGTGTCCGGTCTCGTTCATACGAAGTGGACTCTCTATGCTATCTGTGCGATACATTGAGCTACCTGCCTTGTGTACGTACCTTCTGTGTCTCCTCCAGTGTGTTCTCCTGTGCTCAGTTCCTACGTCAGTTCCAGTTGTCATCTCCGTGGGAATATTCTCATTACTCATCGTTTGAGGTGTGTGCTGTCTTCTGTCTCCCTTCCACGATCTCCTGCGAGACCAGGACTGTGTTATATTCTCCATCAGTTCAGAGAACTGCTCCATTGCCTATAATACTCACCTGCTATTACCATCTGCATCATTTGCTATCAATAAATATCCCAGTTTGTATTCTAATCCTCTGTGTGAGTCTCCTTCTGTAACAGAAGACCGGGCCAACAAAGGATTCAGCAACATGAGTGCACCCGACTCATTCAAGGAGATCGTGAATGCTTTCAAACGGATTCTCACCCCTGCACCAGTCACACCACCTGTCACGCCCCTCACCAACGCCGCCACTTCTTCTTCGACGGTAATTACCAGTCCCAATGCCAAACCAGCGCCCTTCTCTGGCTCGGCGGAGGAATGCAATGGATTTCTGCTGCAATGCTCGCTCGATCTGTAGATGCAGCCGCATCTTTACACAACGGATAAAGCCAAGATTGCGTTCATCATATCCCTGCTGACAGGACGAGCACTCCAGTGTGCCGAGACCATCTGGTCCCAAGCCGGTACTGTAACTCAATCTCTTGATAATTTTATTGTACATTTCCGAGAAGTCTTTTGCAGACCAGTCGGCGATACCTCTGTCTGTGAACAATTATATCACCTCCGTCAGGATTCTCTATCCATTAATGATTATGCCCTCAATTTCAGAACTCTCGCAGCGGCTGGAATGAGCGCGCACTCCTCACCGCCTACCGGCAGGGATTAGAATCGAGAGTGCGGCTTCAGCTCGCTGCCTATGATGACTCCTATGGTTTGGAACGATTTATACAGCTGTCGATCCGGTGTGCTACTCGTATGCAGTCTTGTTTCGAGGGAACATCGACTCTCACCATTCACTCCACTCCTTTGCCGGCCAGACCATCAGCCCTCCAGAACCAGGTCACGAGCCCATGCTGGTGGATAACACTCGACTCTCTCTTTATTGGAACAGCAGAGACGGCTGACCCAGGGCTTATGTCTGTACTGTGGAGTGGTGGGCATGTAATCGCGGCATGCCCAATTTGGCCACCACGACCCATGGTGAGTGTCATTAAGCCGTCGATAGTCAATATGCAGCCCCTCACCTCTGTTGTGAATCTTACTGCCTCCGGTATTTCCTTTCCAGTACACGCTCTCCTCGACTCTGGGTCAGTCGGGAACTTCATCTCCGGGAATCTCTGCCGCCAGCTTAAGCTCCTGACCACTGCCACCAAAACCACCTACCAGGTCCAATCGGTGACAGGAAAACCACTCAGCCAAAGACATGTGCGCCACAGTGTTGGTCCTCTCCACTTACAAGTTGGACAGTTACACGAGGAAACTCTGCATCTCCTGGTTCTGGAGGATTCCACCGCTGATGTGATCCTAGGGCGTCCTTGGTTGGTGCGACACGATCCCGTCATCTCCTGGAGTACTGGTGAGGTCCTGAAGTGGGGCAGTACTTGTTTTCCTGACTGTTTCCCTCACACTCCTCAGCCATCCCCTCTTCATTCCAAAACACTCACAGTCAACTCCATGTCCATCGAGAGCCCAGTCGAGAAACAGTCAGTTGGCATTCCACCCTGTTACGCCCCCTTCAGTGATGTATTCTGCCCGAAGAGAGCCTCTCAGTTACCTCCGCACCGGCCATGGGACTGTGCAATAGATCTGATTCCGGGTGAGCCAGTGCCCCGTGGAAAAATGTATCCATTTTCACTCCCCGAACAGAAGGCCATGGAGGAGTACATCGAGGAGGCGTTGCGTCAAGGCTACATCCACCCTTCTACGTCCCCTGCTGCTTCGAGCTTTTTCTTCATGGCCAAGAAGGATGGAGGTTTGAGTACCAGGCGCTGAATAAGATTACCGTCAAGTTTCGCTATCCACTTCCCCTCGTTCCAGCAGCATTGGAACATCTCCGCGGAGCCATCGTCTTCACCAAGTTAGACCTCCACAGTGCGTACAACCTCATCCGAATATGTGAGGGGGACAAATGGAAGACTGCCTTCATGACCCCTACTGGCCACTATGAGTATCTCGTCATGCCGTATGGCCTGGTAAACGCCACCTCGATATTCCAGGATTTCATGCATGAGGTACTCCGGGAGTATTTACATCGGTTCGTCCTTGTCTACATTGATGACATCCTCATCTACTCCCAGAGCATGGCTGAACATCACTACCACGTTGCGGAGGTCCTGAAACGCCTGAAAGAAACGGACGCTCTGTCTCGTCTTCATGCTCCTGAAGAGGTCAGTGAGGAACCGGAATCCATTATCTCCAAGGAAATCATCGTAAGCCCCATCCAATGGTCCCCCAATCCAGCCGCCTCCCCCAATGCTTCCACGGCCACTCCGCTGGGCTGTCCACAATGATTGCAGTATGTCACCAGAGCACAACGCACTCCCCTGATTCACCCCGCTCACACTTCTCTGGGCACAGGCCACCCTGGGGCCAACAACACTATCTCGTTGCTGAAGGATCGCTTCTGGTGGCCCAATATGGCCAGGGATGTGACGAGGTTCGTCCAAGGCTGTTCCGACTGTGCCATCGCCAAGAGCCCACACCACCTACCATCTGGCAAACTTCTTTCGCTGGCCGTTTCCAACCGCCCCTGGTCACACCTAGGAGTTGACTTCATCACAGATCTGCTGGCCTCGGAGGATAACACATGTGTTCTAGTAGTCATTGATCGATTTTCTAAATCCTGCCGTCTTCTCCCCCTCAAAGGTCTACCCACAGCTATGGAAACCGCTGAGATCATGTTTAACAACATCTTCAGATATTACGGGATCCCAGAAGACATTGTCTCAGACACAGTGGCCCACAGTTCATTTCCAGGGTATGAAAGGCCTTTTTCTCTCTCCTAGGTGTGACCATAAGCCTCTCGTCGGGATACCACCCCCAATCCAACAGGCAGACGGAGAGGAAGATCCAGGAAGTTGGACTTTCCTGCTAACCTTCTGCCATGGCCACCAGAACTCTTGGAAACAGTTCCTAGGCTGGGCTGAGTATGTGCAGAACTCTCTTCGCCAGCCATCCACTGGACTCACTCCCTTCCAGTGCGTACTCGGTTACCAGCTTCCCCTATTCCCCTGGTCCGGGGAACCGTCGGATAGTCCCCTCTGTCGATTACTGGTTCCGAGAGAGCAAGAGGGTCTGGGACGCAGCTCACCATCAGCTCCAGCGGGCAGTGCGCAGGCAGAAGACAACAGCGGACCTTCGAAGAACTGAAACACCTACCTATCAACCAGGTCAAAAGGTATGGCTGTCAACACGGGACATCAGTATGCGCCTGCCCTGCAAGAAGCTCAGTCCCAGATATGTTGGCCCCTTCACCATCATCAAGCAGATCAACCCAGTCACGTACCAACTTCAGCTTCCCTCACAGTATAAGATTCACTCTTCCTTCCATGTTTCACTGCTCAATCCTTACCATCCTCCTGTTTCTGTCTCCACAGAGCCTGGCCCGACAGAGGAACCCCCTCTTCCGTTAATCCAGGAGGACGGCACCATCTACAAGGTCAACAAGATCTTGGACTCCCGGCACCGTGGTGGTCTCTTGGAATATCTTGTGGACTGGGAAGGCTATGGGCCAGAGGAACGGTCATGGGTTCCCAGAGTTGACATCCTCGGTCCTACACTGCTGGAGGCCTTTCACTCCACTCATCCAGATCGTCCTGGGCCCGAAGGAGAGGTAGATCACCACAACATCTGGGTCATCGGCCCTTAGGAGCGGGCCATGGAGGAGGGGGTACTGTCACAGATCAGCCAGGCTCATCCACCACTCAATCACAGCACACACTGTCACCTGAATACTGATTGCACACACCTGTTTGGAATTTGCACTCATCAGGACTCCTACTAAAGCACACACCTCACTTTACTCCAGTGTCCGGTCTCGTTCATATGAAGTGGACTCTCTATGCTATCTGTGCGATACATTGAGCTACCTGCCTTTTGTACTTACCTTCTGTGTCTCCTCCAGTGTGTTCTCCTGTGCTCCGTTCCTACGTCAGTTCCAGTTGTCATCTCCGTGGGGATATCCTCATTACTCGTCGTTTGAGGTGTGTGCTGTCTTCTGTCTTCCTTCCACGATCTCCTGCGAAACCAGAGACTGTCTTATATTCTCCATCAATTCAGAGAACTGCTCCATTGCCTATAATACTCACCTGCCATTACCATCTGCATCATTTGCTGTCAATAAATATCCCAGTTTGTATTCTAATCCTCTGTGTGAGTCTCCTTCCGTAACACTGTTGTGATGCATTCATAAATTCATGCTGCTGTTTATGCTTCATTTGTTGTTTGCTCATCTGGATTTAATTTCATATATGTATGTTTAGTTTAATTGGGTTGGGGTGCCATGGGAAAAAAATACTACAAACGGGTGCCATGCTTTCAAAAATTTGGGAACCACTGGTCTATGGTACAGTATGTGTATGTCTGTGTTTAGTTTAAATTTAACAAATGTGTGTCTACTTCAATTTGGGCATAGCAGTTAGGACTAATTTATCTTGTTTAAGTTTGTCTCATGGTGCCACCCACAAGTCCGAAAGTCTGTGACTAATCTCTGTTTCTAATCATGACAGCAGTCACAGAATGCAAAATTCTGTCTTAATTTTAAAAGCTGCGCTTTTTCTCCTCTCCCTCTCTCTCTCAAGTTCAAGTTCAAGTTGCTTTATTGGCATGACATTTGTGTTACGGTGTTGCCAAAGCATTTTAGATGTGTAAAATACAGAACGCTGAATAACACCATCAAAGTAACATCTTCCCTCATATTCAAATCTCTCTCTCTCCTTTTCTCTCTCTCTCTCTCTCTCTCAGCATGTTCATCTCTGATTTGGGGATGTTTTTAAAGGGATAGTTTACCCAAAAATGAAAATTCTGTCATTAATTAATCATCCTCATGCCGTTCTAAACCCGTAAGACCTCCGTTTATCTTCGGAACACAAATTAAGATATTTTTGATAGAATCTGAGAGCTCTCCGACCCTCCCTTAGACAGCAAGGGTACTACCACGTTCAAGACCCAGAAAGGTAGAAAGGACATCGATAAAATAGTCCAGGTGACATCAGGGCGTTTGAAAACGTAATATTACAAGATCCGAGAGATACTTTGGTAAGCACCAAAAAAAAAAAAAACTACTTTATTCAACAATTCGTCTCCTCCGCGTCACCCTAGCACCATTTTGGAGAGTATCCACTGAACGCAAACAGCGTATGTTGTTCTGTGTCAGCTGCACCACATCGGATTATTTTACCGATGTCCTTGCTACGTATCTGGGTCTGGGAACATTTCAGTCACATTGCTGTCTATGGAGGGTCAGAAAACTCTCAGATTTCATCAAAAATATCTTAATTGTGTTCCGAAGATGAAATGAGGTCTTACGGGTTTAGAACGACATAAGGGTGAGTAATTAATGACATGATTTTTATTTTTGGGTGAACTAACCCTTTAAGGTTAGGGTGTGATCTGTTATTTCAGTATAACTCCTTTGAGCAGCAGTGTTTGTGTCCAGCAGTTTTTGTGAAAGAAATTGTGGTTTTAGATGCTCTATGTCATCTTGTCTCTAGTGGGCAGTAAGTGGGATGTTGATTTAGATGTGTTCTTTTTTTAATACACATCTCTCTCTCTCTCTCAATTTTCAATTGAAGTGTACTTTATTGGCATGACAAAATCTATACATTTGTATTGCCAAAGCAATGGCATTTGGACTGCTACAAATAGTGCTATGTCTTCCAGAGAATCAAAATAATAATATAATGGTAAAAAATAAGATATAAACAATATTAAGCTGTAGTGCAAAAATGAAATACTACTGTAAGAAAAACTTTAAACTAGAAATAATAAGATAAGGGATTAGACATTTACAGAAGCAAAATGTACATCTAAGTAATATAATAGAGTATAATATGGCCCCGTACATAATCTACATGTGCTGGAAACGTCAGATCAGGGCAGATTGAGTGTTTTCTCTTCTATAGTGACAGGCAGACTATTGAGCAGCAAACACACAGCAGTTCTTGTGTTCTAACAGATACGGCAGAAAGAGTTTTAAATGTCTGATGGATCTGCTGTATTTTATCTAGAACACTGTCCGTGTTGTACTGTAAAAAAATCCAACTTGCAAATTGTTAACTCAGCTTAAAATTGTAAGTCAAGTGGACAAATTTTGGAGCACATTGTTGAGTTTACTTATAAAATCGATTTAACTGCATGTTTATTACTGCTTTGTTCAGTGAATGTAAGCACATAAGTTGAGACAACGTAATATTTTGATTTCATGGTTTGACCGTTAAACTTCGTGCTATTGCGCATGTGTGGTCTCTCTTCGCGGTATTTTGCACGGGGTTTCTTCCAGCCACGCCATCAAAGGGACTGGATTTCGCCTGGTTGAGGTAAGCTTTATTTTAAGATTATTATTGAAAATAAACCAAATGAACTGCACACATAGAATGTAAAGTGCAATGATATGTTCCTACAAGTAAAAACTCGGTCTGAAGCACTTAGATTTATTTTAAAACGAGCCGAGACAGCGAGTTAGCGATCTGCATAGTTCAGCTGCTAACAAGATGTGCATCAAATACACGGTTAGACTGTATTTAATAGAATAAAATGTACAGAAGTGGATTATGTGTTGTAGACGTGTCAATTTCGTTCATTAATGCTCACTTTGATTTAGTCTAACTTACATAGTATTCTCGTTAAAGTAGCGAGTTTAATCGTAATCTATTTTTGATTTTGGCTTCAAACTAATATGAAAAACGGGAAGATTTTATTATAAGTCACGTTTGTCCAACCACAGCACAGTCCAATTGATAAGAGTTGTCATTTCTGTCGGATATGAGAAATATCAAAGGGCGAATAAAATGAAAACGGAACCAATTAACGTTGCTCGTTTGCGCTGTACCGGACCGTTTAACGTTAGATAGCGCAGCGCGATTGTTGAGAGATCCAGTGAAGAGAGGGAATACACAGAATTATCAACATCGCTGCGAGATCTCTAAGTTAGTAAGAATCATTCAGATCCGTTACGGACGTGACATTTGCAGTCAAAACCTGAAATATAAATTCTCATAAATTATATTTATTACCAATATATTGAACCATCTCTTTATATTTTTCTAAACCCCTTAAAATAGAGTCCAGACATTAGAAAAGTATCAGTCTATAAACCTGTTTTATATTTTAAATAAGGGAAAAACACATGCGTTACGGACGTGACAAAAAAAGACGAGTTTCTGGGAGACAACATATTTTGTAGACTTTCTGCGATTTACAATGCACAAACCAGAAGCAACAATATCTGCCGAATGGAGAAGGGTTGGCCATTTACAAAGCATAAAATATCAATGTTGTTTAAATTTTCGTTTTTTTGTTTCACAGGAAAAATTATACGGACATGACAGTTCTGAAAGCGGAATTTATACAACTATGGAAATGCTTTAAAAACTTTAGTAGAGATAGAGGGTATTTAATAGGGCTGCCCCCCACTAAAGATGTTTCTAGTTAACATCGTTCGTTAAAGCCATTAGGCTATTTATATTAATTCAATAGGCCTACTAATCCATAATGAGCTTTAATATATTCTGCGCTCAAGAACATGTATAAAGTTTGCCACAAAGCACAGGCAAAAGTAGCCTAATGATTATTAATGTATAGAAAAATTTGACATTTTAATTATATATTAATAAATATGTTTATTGTCGGATGAAAGATGAAATTCACATTGCTGAGTTGCTATATCCACAGTCGTCCTATCTGGACGCGCCTTTAGAGCGAAATGCAACCTTCTACTAATCAGGGGAAGTAAAAGTAGACATTTCAACCGTTCTATGATATATTTCTCTACTGTGAGAAAATAGCTGAGTTTAGTTTTGGGACGCAACTCTCCAGATCACAGAGAAAGAGACGGCAGAAACATCCGGTTTGTTTTCGTTATTTTACAAAATCACAATGTTTTGTTGTTATTATGAATTTACATAAATAAAATCAGTTTTGAATTTAAGTCGTTTCATTATTAGGAAAAAAAATGCAAGTGATCATGCGGGCGCCTCCCTTTCATGCATGCGCATTAATATTCCACACAAACACTTGAACATGGGCCAAAAAGTGAATTATTTTATTATGATAAATTAAACCAAACAAAATATCGTAAGAAAACAAAAGAAAACCCCACAGCACCCCACCGAACAACCAAATCTTGCACTCTGCATGCATGCAGCGCAGATAGCGACAAGAGTTATTGAAACACATAAAATGTTTAAACAAGATAATATTGACAATGAACAACATTTAAAATAGTTTTGGTGAGCTATCATGCAGTCTCTTAAGCTCTCGCTGAGCGATTTCTAAAATGTTATTAGAATGAATGCATTTCTAAAATGTTATGATACGGTAAGCCTGACACAGCAGTAGACCTTTATCAGTCATCAGCAATGAGGCAAACATGCGTGCCGGCATGCATATGATTTAATATGAAGAGTCTGTAGGCTACAATAGATTTACAATGCACAAACCAGAAGCAACAATATCTACCGAATGGAGAAGGGTTGGCAATTCACAAAGCATAAAATTTCAATTTTCTTTTTTGTGTTTCAGAGGAAAAATCATACGGACAGTTCTGAAAGCGGAATTTATACAACTATGGAAATGCTTTAAAAACTTTAATAGAGCTAGAGGGTATTTAATAGGGCTGATAGTAGTCGTTAATTTAATCCATTACTAATCACACGTTTATATTATATTAACATAATACTCCATAATGAGAATATTCCACGCTCAAGTAGGCTACATGCATAAAGGTTGCCACAAAGCACAGGCAAATGTAGCCTAATGATTATGCAAAAAGGGACATTTTAATTATTTATTAATAAACTAATGTTTTCTAAGTCCTTGTCGGCTGCAAAGATGAAATTCACGAAATCTTCACTGGACGCACGCGCCTTTAGAGAGAAGTGCATTCACAGATTACATAATCAGGGCGTAGGCCTATTTGATTTCGTTTTGGATTGGTTCGTTTAAAAGTAGACAAGCTTTCTTTAGATATATTTCTCATGTATGTAAGGCACCCCGATTTCATTATCAGGAAAAAATGCAAGTGATCGCGCGGACGCCTCCCTGTCATACTTGAGCATTAATTCTTTTCCACACAGACATTTGAATATGAATAATAGCCTATACAGTTATATTAGGTTAACGCTATGGGATCCGCATTAAAATAAATAAAATAATAGATAAAATAGATAGTTATAACCTGCAAATTGAAGGCTATTTGATGTTTTAAAATGATTTAATAACGGGCCGATGCTGCTCCAATTCGTTGATGTTGTTGATCAAGATTAAATTGTCGCAGTCATAAACTTATTTTAATAAATCGCTTATGCATTAAATAATAAAGATACAAAACAGGTTAAGTTAAATATGCTGAATATATATTGCACAAATATTTATAAAATGCTAGACTGCGAATAAGATTACAGTTTCACATTTTGCATCTTCATAACATAGTGAATTATTTTTAACATGCAATGATACAAAATAAAACCAAACAAGATTTGTAATGAACAAAAAATATTTAGACAAATATGAAAGAATGATGAGCGCGGCTCACTCAGAAGCATGCGCATGCCCAGCACGCAAAATCTCTCTGCATGAATGCAGCGCAGATAGCAACACAAGTTATTTGAAACACAAAAGGTTTAAAGAAGATAATATTGACAATGAACATTGACATTTGAAAATGTTTTGGCGATTTGTCCTTCAGTCCGTCTGTGCATTTCTGACCCACACAGCAAATGCAGTCTTAGCTAAACCTCCATGATGTTCTCGTTGAGAATGCAATTTCTAAAATGTTAGAATGAATACATTTCTAAAATGTTATGATACGGAAAGCCTGAAACAGATCACAGCAGTATAGACCTACACAGTAGGCTATAAATCATCAGCAACGTGGTAAACATGCGTGCCTGTATGTATACAATTTAATATGAAGCGTCCGTAACAGTCACGTCCGTAACGCATTATATGGTTGATAAGAGCAAAGAATAGAGATGAGCTATTGATCATAATTAGCATGGCCATAAATTGGCTTTGTACAGAAAGTTTCAAGTTAATTGCATTAATAATTACTATATGATATAAACGTAATATTTAAAACGTTACGGACGTGACACAGTGCTGAAGCGTCCTGACATCATATATCTAGCCTAAATAAATCCAAAAATCATGCTGTTTAGTCAAAGTGAGTTTATTCATTTTTCAGAAAGGCCTCCATCTTTCTACAAAATGCTTACTGTTGACATAAATGAAAAAATGGGTAGCCTTTGATCTCTCATTTGAAAACATGAAATACAGTCTAATGAAAATGTAATTTTACTCTGGGTGCACCCCTCATATGTGGTGGATAAACATAGCGATTCCCTTCAAATTTCTATTAAAGCATGTTAATGCAGTAAAATACAGACCTAAACGCACAACTTAAATAGGGTTTTGTTCTTTTGGTAAAAACTTTATTTTTTCATGGTAAGGTTGACATTTGCATGGAATTGCTGATATATTTATTTAGTCATTTATCAGACGCTTTTATCCAAAGCGACTTACAAATGAGTACAACCGAAGCAATCAATTGTAGTATTAAAACAACTAAAAACAGATCCAAAACTAACTGCTAAAACTTTATAAATACTACTTAAACACATTTTAAAAATAAAGAAATTAAAAATGACAAATGCATACAACAAAAATTCAAAACTTAACATTTAAATGAAAAACAAAAATAAAGCTAAAAACAATTAAAAAATATTAAAAGAACAAAAAGGTATAAGTATAATAATGATTCTAACATAACACAAAGCCAAACACCAAAAAAAAAAACTAATATATGTATGGACAAACAAACACACACACCTACTTATTATATATATATATAGATATATATATATATATATTATACTTATTTATTTCATTTGTTGGAAGTATTAAAAATACTCAAATTAAATAAAAATAAAATCTTAATAAAGACATATGACCCCAGACATATATGATTAACAAAATTAAAATAAATAACAAACGACAAATCAAATGACAGTAGTTTATCAGTATTCCTAAAAAAATAACACTGAGCCAAACACACATGCTAAAAAAAACAACAACTTACAACATAGTAAGAAATGGTTATAAAAACTGAAACAGAAGAGAAACAAGTAATAATAGGAAAGAGGAGAAATAAAAAGCGATACTTATCCTTTGCCGGTGCACTGCCCGGTGGAGTCGATGTCTTGAGACTCTTTGGTCTTCAAACGAGGAGGCCTTCACGCGACCGCTGCCACGGTAAACTAAGCTTTTTTATACCCTTCTAACAAAATACTAAATTAATTCAGCAGGACACACTTTCCTTATTTTCTCCACAACAAATGGCAAAGCAAGCGCAGACACTGACAAGATAACGCGATACAGAACGAGACCAAACGCGATATCAGCACGTTCCACACAGTAAACATGTATAGTATGTGTGTGTTAAGTGTGTTTGTGTTTAAAGGGGCTCATATGATGCTGCTAAAAGAACATTATTTGTGTATTTGGTGTAATGCAATGTAATGTGTTTATGCGGTTTAAGGCTCAAAAAACATTATTTTCTACATACTGTACATTAATGTTTCTCCTCTATGCCGCCTTTCAGAAAAAAGCGTACATTTTTACAAAGCTCATCGGTCTGAAAAAGTGAGTTGTGTGCCCTGATTGGCCAGCTATCCAGTGCGTTGTGATGGGCCGAATACCTCAAGCATGCGACGGAAATGTTACGCCCCTCACATACTATGATGCCTGCGGCAACCACATGTGTGACGACCCCGGTCTGGACTCCGCTTTGTCCACGGTGAAAGCGAGAATAAAAGTTATGCCTTCTTTCTTTGCGTGAACATTTGGGCATAACATGCATAACATTTGGGTGGCGTTATGCAAATCTTCCCAGATAGTGATGTAGGTATGTGGGGGCGTGTTAGAACGAACCTTTTTAGGTAGGTGTGGCTGACTCTTAACTTTTATAAAGAATATCTCTTTGGATTACAGATCTTCTTTATGCACCAAGAGCTTGTAACACTCCAAAGAGAAAGGAAAAATTGAAATCGCATCATATGACCCCTTTAAACATTTAATGTGCAATGTTACATTTCTTTTAAATTAACATCTTTTTTCCCTTTTTCATAGGTTTGGAATGCAGTGTAAACTTTGCAAATTTGCTCACAGTAGCAGAGAGGTCCTCCTAAACACTACAAGTTTCACCACTATCAACGGCATTCCTGGCAGCAGCCTTGCCTGTATACTGACTGCATCTGCACTTTCAAAACTATAGGTGCGTTAAAATCCCATTTGACAAGAGAACACAAACAGACTGGTGCAGTGACAGAGCAATTTAATTTTACATGCCAGTTATGTGATTTTAAAGATGTTTGTCAGCCATCTCAGTTTTTAAACCATATCAGAAACCATTTAAAGAGACACGATGCAGTCAAATGTCCTTTTAAGGATTGTGAGTTGACAACCAATGTTCTTTCAACTTTTAGTAGTCACATGTCTCGTAAACATAAGTCTCAAGGTTTCAAAGATTTTAGCTCTTCTGTTATATTTGAAATTGATGATTTGGAAAGCAAAGAAAAAGAATCATGGTCGGAAGAGACTGGAGATCCTATGCCAAATCCACTGTCAAGTGTTACAGCTAGCACTGTTCCTGTAACTCCTGGACCTGAAACAAACTCATGTTCAGAGCCTGTAAACTATATAGGGCTAGAGCGCAAACTTGCGTCATTGATCCTTTATATGCAGACAATTTTGCATGTTTCAAAAAGTGCAACTCAGGAGATATTAAACTGGATGAGCGATATTGTTTCATCATCTAGGTATGCAGTAAAACAGTTAATCAGGGACATTCTTAGAAAATATGAAAACCAGATTGATGAGTCACTAACAGAGGAGCTTGCTGAACTAATATCAGCTGAAGTACTTAAAACAAATCCTGTTTTTACAGCCACTGCAAATAAAGGTGCACTCTTGACAGATTATAGGCAGAATGCTTATTTTAAAGAGCATTTTCAAGTAATTGATCCCATTGAGTACCATTTTGAAAGGCTACACCAAAATACATTAGTGTATGTCGTAGGGCTGGGTATCGTTCAAAATTTTTCGATATCAATACCAATACCTTGACTTCGATACCGGTTCCTGAACGGTACTTTTTTCGATACCAATTTTATGAAATCAATTTTACCAAGACTACATTACTAAAAAAAAAA
>JADLZN010008612.1:0-20552 GCA_018155175.1 Sinocyclocheilus anophthalmus
TTTCTTCATATTCTCATTTGTCCTGTTAGTACATTTCAGTTTGAATGTAGAAGAACAATACTTCAGTCAAAAGAGATGTTGACTTGTCTCCAGTAACAGGATGGATGGATTTTGTATCATTATGTACTATTGTATTTATGTAAATGATGGCTTATTATGTATGCATTTTCATAGTATTTATGCAGCATTTGTTTTGTTATAGAAACACACAAATGGGCAAAGTACCTATTGCCCTCCAGTTAAAGGGCTGTTGGCTTTATCCAAATGAAGGCGTGATGAGGCTTTTACATATTCAGCCGTCAAAGGTCCCAAACTTAAACAGCAGTGAGGGAAATTTGCATTCAAAATGTCAATAAATTTTGTATGACTAGTAAATAAAATTTTTTGATGTACTATTCTTTTAATATCTGAGATTCGTGTTCTAGATGGTACATGTGAGCAGCAACATTGTAATACAATATTAACACCTAATAATTTTATGAGAAAATTTATGGATGTGCAGTTAATGTGTGTAAATCTCTAGAGATGAAGATCTGTCATCATCTTCATTATAAGTAAGAGAATGTGTGTGTGGCTTTCCCTGGTGGCCCTCTTGTGTGTGAGCATTTGGTCTTTTATTGGGAATAAAGGAGAGATGACATTTGTAAGGGCTTGTTTGGTCTTGCGTACACAATGGCACAAACACCAGAGCCAAATCTCACAACGGGGTTTCTCAGCTCTCTCTCCATGTGAGAAGCCATTGGACTTCTTGTTTTGACCTTTTGACGTGGTGAATCAATAGAATGCATTCAAACTCATCTCAGCTGGGGCTGGATTCTTGGGGTATTTTCACAGATCTGAGGAATATGGCAGTAATTGCAGCATATCAAGCCCAATATTTTTTGAAAAGTTTTTTTATATGTGTGTGTATACATAGTTTTATATATATTTTGAATGGGTATATATATGGCACTGGTCAAAAGTTTGAACAGAGAATCCTGAAAAAAATTTATCATATACATATTATATGTTATTATTACATATAAAAAATATATTATATCTATTCTGATGTAATAGATATTATGCAATATATTCTACTATATAAAGGATGTAAGAGAACGTCGTCTGGTGTTGATTATAAAAACAAACTGCATAAATATTATATTAAATATATAAGTATTTTATGGGGGGGGCCCCCATGTGAATTCATATGACTATACTCAGCTAATTCTCCAGTCTATATTATAGATATATATATATATAGGTGTGTGGTGGTATGATATATATATATTATATATATATTTATAATCAACACGTAGTTCCTCTTAGATCACCTTTATAATAGAATATATATGTTACGGTCTCTCAAAAAGGAAGGCGATGACGATGAAGATAATCCACACGAAATAACTCGTAAAACATGTAACCCGAAACAATAACCGACAAACTACTGGACAGGAAGAAGACTTTAAAAAAGGCAGCTGACGAGGGGAAAACAGGTGGAGGGAGTTAACTAATAATGACTAATGAGCAAATTAACTAAAGAGCTAAACCAAACAGGATCGAAACCATTTAAGGAAAAACAGGAACAGGCAGACGTAACAGAAAAACACAATATTAGAGTTAATACTCCCCCTCCCCGGAAGGCACGACCTCGCGCCGTAACAGTACCCTCGGGGAGGGGGGGCGGGCGCCCTGGAGGCTGGTGCAGGACTGGAACAGGGCGGAGACAAGGAGAGCCTCCAGGGCGGATCAGGGAGTTCAGGAAGTCATGGCGGAGCAGACAGTTCAGGTTGCCATGGCGGAGCTGGTAGCTCAGGGGACCATGGCGGATTAGGGGACACAGGAGGCCAAGGCGGATCCTCTGTGGCCTTAGCCGGCTCGGCCACGGGTATATGGCCCCCCAATCTAGGAATCCTGGGGGGCGCTCTGGAGGAGCGGGAATGAGGGCGCTCTGGAGGAGCGGGGCCAGCCAACACCGGGGAATCAGGAGACGATGGAGGGCTGGACGGGACCAGCGGAGACGAAGGAAATGAAGGAGACTCAGGAGATGATGGAGAGCTGGACAGGACCAGCGGAGACGAAGGAGAGCTTTCTGGAGCGGATTCTGGGGTGAGGATTGGAGCTGAAAACTCAGGGGGTAGCGCCATGTCCATGAGCGCGGAGAGGTACGCTGGAGCAGACTCTAGAGTTGGAGCTCTGGAAGACCACTTCCTCCTCCTCAGCCTCTTCCTTTGGGCTGAGTCTTGAAAGAGTGAAGCGGTCGGCAGACTTGAGAGAGTGGCGGCCGGCAGGTTTGCGTCTGTGGCGGCCGGCGAGCTTGGGTGAGCGGCGGCCGGCGGGCTTGACAAAGGAGCGGACGGCGAGTTGCGGCAACCACATGTGATGACCATGGGCTGGACTCCGCTTTGTCCACGATGAGAGCTGATCCGGCGATCCACAGTGTGAAGTTGATGTAGCTCTTCAGGGACCAGCACGGATCAGCTCTAGGCATTAAGAAGCGGATGTCACTCTTCACCCCGCACCAGAATTCCTCCATTAAGGTGAAGTCGTCACATGTGGCGAAATGGCAATGGCCCACAAACTCCAGCCCATACTCCTCCAGGTCACGTCCGTCTTGCAAAATAAACATTGTAGCCTCTGAAGGGCTAGGAACACTGCCCATCGGGGCTAAGTTAATTTTAGCTAATTCCAGCTTCATCCTCCTTTATGGTCTGTTATTCTGTTACGGTAACCTCAGAGGAAGGCGAAGAAGACGAGGATAATCCACAACAAAAAAGTCTTTAATTATAATCCACACGAAACACAGGAAATAAATCAGGGTAGCTGTAAAACATGTAACATGAAACAATAACCAACAAACTCCTGAACAGGAAGAAGACTTTAAATAAGGCAGTTGACGAGGGGAAAACAGGTGGAGGGAGTTAACTAATAATGACTAATGAGCAAATTAACTAAATTTGCCCAGGGCTATTTCTCAGCAATGGGAGGGTTGATCCTGTGTTTTTCACACAGGGCCATGTAGTTTTCCCTTAATAATAAAAACCTTCATTTAAAAAATGCATGTTGTGTTCACTTGTGTTATCTTTGACTAATATTTAAATTAGCTTGATGATCTGAAACATTAAAGTGTGACAAACATGCAAAAAAATAAGAAATCAGGAAGGGGGCCAACACTTTTTCACACCCCTGTATATATATATACATTATATATATAGGGTACAACAGGGCTAAATGGGCTAAATTGAGAGCTATCAATTGTAACTTTTATTAGACTTTAAAAAAGAACTTCTAATTTAAGTGAACTTAAAACAATCTTCACATAAACCCATTATAATACATGTCATATTTACCTGTGCCCTTCAGCAGAAATATACTTGAAATGGAAATATCAAACACTAAATTCTAAATTAAAAATAGATGAATCCTTAAAGCTATAAAAGTTCTTTGATTAATAGACATCACAGCAGCTGGTTATTAGGTTATTTGGCTGTTATTTCTTTAAGAGCTGATCAGGACGCGGATCTGACACGCATCGTATTTTCTCTCAACTCTTTTGACCTTTTCTGACCCACTTCAGGTCTTAAAGTCTCTATTAATGAGCTGACGAGTTAATTTGGGCATTAGATGAGTGAGACGGTGCTGGGCTGCTCCAGGACAGTTTTGAAAATTCTTTCAGAGACATGTTCGTAAATGTGACTCATATAAAATATATTAAATGCATACACAGTTTTAAGGCAGCTTTAATCACATTTTTGGTAACTTCACAACTTGATGACATAACTATGACAATGCATGCTCGTAGTTTCTTTTGCGCTTTAATGTGAAAGGATACAGGCTACAGCGCGCGCCGGCGCCTTTGTGTGTGCATTTGAAGAGCACGAGCTGTGAGCACAGTACTATGGGAAGCCAAACAACCCAAATGTGGGACGAAACGGCTCGGTATTCAAGTGTTCGCGACCGACTCGACAGCGCAGAGAGGACGTGTTTACTAGCGCCACCGAGCTGACAGCGCGGCGCGGATCAGTTACAAAAGTGCAGCGCGAACATTACTCTTCTTCTTCTTCATGTTTTAAGGCAGGTGGAATCCAACGTTAAGGTGCATTACCGCCACCTACTGTGCGAACATTACTCTCCGCAGAAGTTCGTGTTTTTTTTCCTGCACATAACATAATGAGTTATTACATTTCTTTTGCTCATTATCTTTCATATTACTACATGTAAACACTAGTGTTAGCTACTTTGAAGCACGTATAGCCTATATTTAATAGTCACGTTCACAGCAGAAACTTCCATCTCTCTTAGAATTCAAATATTTTATGGTTTCGTTCATCAAGGCATATTTAAGTAAATTTTACATTTAAGGATATTTGTGTAACTGTAGCATATGATTATGCTTGAAAAAAAAGAGTAAAATGTAAAAACAAAAATTTTCCCTTATGGAAATACGGAAACTAACAATGGTTTTACTATAGTAAAAGTGCAGTAACCATGGATTGATTGTCATTTTTTTTAACCCACAACTACAAATGTATGGTTAAAAGGTTAGTGTAATAAAACCATGGTTAATTTTAATGAGTTTTCCGATAAACCTAAAACACAATGCAATGCAAAATTCAAAATACATCATATTGAATACACTGTCCCTAATTTTTAAAGAGTTTTTTAAAATTAATTTAATTTGGAGTGTAAAGAAAAGCCTTACAAACCATATCCATTATATAAAATTACAATGTTAAAGTTAAATAACAACATTCCCTTTACTAGAGACAACAAAAATACCATATATATACTAGGCTATTTAATAATAGCTAAAATTTAAAATGGGCAATATTGTGCTAAATACAGAACTTGACGACGACAACAACAATAAAAACTAAGTACAAAATAAAATATATATACTAGAAGCTGGGTGTGCTCCTCAAAAGGACTATGGTATTGTACATTTATTAAAGTCTTATATATTTTATATTTGCAGTTTTTCAAAGTACAACTGTTTACATGTAGTAGAAAGGTTAGCAAAAGAAATGTAATAATAACTTAATACTGATCTTCATTATGTTATGTGCAGGAAAAAAAAACACGAACTTCTGCGGAGAGAGTAATGTTCGCACAGTAGGTGGCAGTAATGCACCTTAACGTTGGATTCCACCTGCCTTAAAACATGAAGAAGAAGAAGAGTAATGTTCGCGCTGCACTTTTGTAACTGATCCGCGCCGCGCTGTCAGCTCGGTGGCGCTAGTAAACACGTCCTCTCTGCGCTGTCAGCTCGGTGGCGCTAGTAACACGTCCTCTCTGCGCTGTCGAGTCGGTGCGAACACTTGAATACCGCGCCGTTTCGTCCCACATTTGGGTTGTTTCGCTTCCCATACAGTACCGTTTCCGCGCTCGTTTGACTTGCGCCTGGCGCTGAAGTGAAGTGGAGCGCACGTATGAAACCTCTCCTGTCCTCAGTCGTTCTGCGACTGAATAAATACACTTCTTGTCAAGAGAAAAAGTGACAAAAGCAGCAGTTGTGAGTGGGGTGGCCAACCCTAGACCCGCCCCTGCGTAAATATTTTTAACGCGTTAAATTGAAAAAATTAATCGCCTGCGTTAACTCGCTAATTTTGACACCACTAATATATACCTTTTCGTATTATTTTCCTCTAAACCACTAGATGGCAGAAAAACTTGGTGTAGCACTTTCCAAAACATCTGCTTTTCAAGATGCAAGTGCAAATTTGTCTGATCCTTGAAGGGATCGCGCGCAGCAACGCAAAGTTGATTCTGTGCTTACTTGATCTAATATTTGATGATTTTTAAAATGTTGTAGAATTTAAGTAGCAAATGAGCATCCCCCCCCGCCCCCCCCCCCCCCCCCCCTAAAATTATGAATATATTTGAGGACAACGGTCGTCTTTATGATAGTTTCAGGCTTGGTTTAAAATATTAAAGCAAATCGTTTTAAATAACGAAAGAATTGTAAAAGTATTGTGTATATATATAGATATATATATATACTATATATATATATCTATATAATAATAGATATATATCTAAATTAAATATATAAATTGAATGCACATACATGCATTCAATTTCAGCAGTTTATTTTTTACATTAAATTATATTATGTATGTCTCACCATTATATTGTCATTAGCCATATCGGTATCACCAATGGCAGTATATCCATAACCCTACAGTATATCATATCGCTACATTTAACAGCATTCATTTGACTGATGGAATATCATTAACAGCACACGCTCTTTAAGAAATTCACAGCAGATACTGACTTCCCAATATAAGTAAGAGAAGCTGAACAGCTCTGAGGACTCATCTGCATCAATCTCAGTTAGTGGCTGCTTTATGTAACAGAGCCGGTAGTTGTAGTATGTCATACTGACAATATAGTTTTAAGTAAGCACTGCCAAGAAGATGTCAACTCCCAGATCCTCTGTTTTCCTGTCTCTGTCCGATATTTTGAGAAAAGTTTGTCTTTATATTCTCTCCCTCAATTACGTTGAAGATTTAGACCAACAGGGACAGAAAATAGATATGATAACCTAAAATGATACAGGATATTTAAATAGAATGAAGTCAGTCAATGCAAACCTATCCAGTTTTAGCACTGCAATTCCTGTTATCTAGTATCTGTCCGCAAAATATACAGCCTTAGACTCAATGTGAATCATATTTGGTTTGAGGTTTACTAAGAGAAGAAGGTCTCACTGTAAGATATAATTTAATCTGTTCCAGTGAAATCATGCCTTGATACTGTACAGTATGTGTTATTACAGTTATATGTTGCACCACTGCATCACAAATCTGAAGATGGATGACCAGTGATATTAAACCTCCTTTATCACACAACATTTCGGATGTGCCGTAAATCATACCAGAGACCCTATTAGCTATTTTCTTCCAATATGAGTTGAGCAATAAGTCCGGTTAGCCACATGGCAAGCTATCCACATGAAAGAGCAGAGAGATGAAATGGTGTTCATGTAATGTGTGTGTCAGAGCATTCTGCACTAACCAGGTAAAATGTGTGATGTGTGTATTGATGGCTTTGTTTGGCAGAGCATGTCGGGTGGCTGATTGCAAGATGAAAGCTGTTTTAGAAATGTAGATTCTGGTCATTTCATCCGTAAGTAGGAGGCACAAAACCACACTAACTATTGTTTGGCAAAGCAAAGACTGAGTTATTTTTGACTTTGTGGGAATGGAATAGCAGCAGTGTGGTTATTCTCTCCCCCTCTTTCTGTCCCATCCATGGTTCAAAATTAAAACTCACAAATAAAAAATGCATCTTTGGTGAGCAAGTGAAATTAAGTTGGAAAGTCTCAGCTCACAAAGGCAGCATTTATTTGATAAAAAAACTGTAAAAACATTAATATTGTAAAATATACGGTCTATTTAAATATTTTAAAATGTCATTTATTCCTGTGATGGCAAAGCAGTTTTCTGGTCTTCAGTGTCCCATAATCCTTTAGGAATCATTCTAATATGATTTTTCACATATACGTTTATAAATAAAATTGTTCCAATTTCTAATAGGATGAATGTTTTTATGTCATACATGGAAATGTAATATATGTACATATATGTGACCCTGGACCACAAAACCAGTCGCACAGGTATATTTGTAGCAATAGCCAACAATACGTTGTATGGGTCAAAATGATAAATGTTCCTTTTATGCCAAAAATCATTAGGATATTAAGTAAAGTATCTTCCATGAAGATATTTTGTAAATTTCACACCACGTAAATATATCAAAACGTAATTTTTGATTAGTAATATGCATTGCTAAGAACTTAATTTGGGCAACTTTAAAGGCGATTTTCTCAATATTTAGATATTTTTGCACATATAACATTTGTGAATGGGTAGCCATGTTTTGCTAACAGAAACTGTTCTCCAGGTTTATTATTGACCTCTTCAGTTATGTCAATAAACAGCTATTTAACTTCCATTGAGCTGTAAAGAGCTCTGACTCCCAGTAAACCATTCATCTTTCCATAATATTTGCCATACTATGGAAGTCAATGGGCACCAGCAACTGTTTGGTTATCAATATTCTTCAAAATATCTCTTAGGGTCAGCGAAGAAAGAAAGTCATACAGGTTGAAACAACTTAAAGGGCAAGTAAATGATGGCAGAATTATCATTTTGGGGTGTGATGAACTTTGCATTTAAAATGCAGGTTTATTTGTTATATATGTTTTGTTCTTTTTTCAATTAAAAATGCTGCAGTGAACACATTTTCAAAAAAAAAAAAAGAAGAGGAAGAAGGATAGTCCAATAGCAGGGCCTGGACATGCATTCAGATCACAAGAAAACCCTCGCAGCTCCATGTCCCATCAAAGTCATCAATGCTGAGCAGCTCTCGTCCTGCAAACAGCCTCGCTTTGATGTCGATACTGTAAGCAAGATAAAGGAGCTGCTTAGCTGAAATACAATAAAGACATTTTTACTCCGGAAGGATGGGATCAATGTGTCTCTCTAGGCGTGTTTTCCTGTAATGGGCATGCATAAATAACTTGAAGAAATAAGAAGTTAATCATAACGATTTTCCCCCGTCTTACACAACCTATCGATGCGTGACTATAGGATATTATGGGATGCCGTATAACGTCAGTCCTGGCTCTTTATGAGGCCGCTGTGAAGACTGCAGAAGGATGGATGTCAGAAATGACACCGGCTCTTCTGCTGACTAGCACAGTGAAGAGATTCAATAGCGGATAGAAAAGCTTTTGTGGAACCCGAGATGTTTATCTGGACTCAGAAAAATAACGAATATGGCTTGAGAAGTATTCGTAGGCAAGTTTGGTTTATAGTTCTTGGGATTTGGTAGTTTTCAAAATAGTTTTGAGATAGTTCGGAGTCTTCTTACTCTAGAGAACCATGTAGAATTGTCTCTAATTCAATGGTTAATGTTTAGAAACATGAAAAAAAGGTGTTTATGTTGAGTGGAATGGCTTCCCACAATGCTCTTCAATCTATCTGAAAATCGAAGTGGCGTTATTGTGAAAATAAAGGTTCGGTCTGAGAAAAGAAGGGTCTTTTACTCTTGCCTGTTTCTCTGTTTAAACCCATCTCAGCGAATTTCTCTCAGTTTTCAATGATTTGATGTTTCTTTTGTCACCTTTCCAGAAATACATACAAAAGAGGAAGAAAAAAGTGAAATATCTTAAACAAATATTCAGCGTTCTTTGAAGTGTAAATGTGTTTTGCAGGCGTCGGGAACGTGCGATCAGTCCCAGAGAACCTGCCAGTCAAAGAGCACGTCAATGTGTTCGCTTTCCTCAGTTCTTTCAAAAACAGAGCTTTGCGCTGTTTTCCTTCCATTGAGAGAACGACAAATTAAAGCCAATTAAGCTCACAGCTGTTGCCTGGGGCATTGCGAGTTTGTCTGGTGTACTTCGTTCCTCTTGACTCTGCCATTGCCAGAGCTATAGTTTAGGTGTATTGAGGACAATCTGGAATTATTAGTCCTGAGAGAGAGATATAAGATGACTTGTATCGATTAACACAGGTTTTGCTGTATTTCTTTTAATTAAAAAAATTATTAATCCATGTTATACGCAGATTAGATTTTGTGCACAAGATTAATATCACAAGCACTTTGAGAAATGGACCTATTCAAATACAGGAGCAGGACTATTATGAATGAAAACATCTGCTTATGTTTGAGAAGTTGGGTCTTATTGTACTCTTTTACAGCACTTAAAATATTGCTCAAAGGATTTTTTGCTTGCTGTCGTAATTTAGTTTTGCAAGACCATTTATCTCTCACTCTCTGACAATTAGAAAAGAATAGGCAGTTTTTTGGAACGTACCTTTAAGACTTCTATATACATGGCCTATTTTATGATTGGCTAACAAAATCATATTTTGTAAGCATCTTATGTATAAAGCATCTTTGTCAAATAAACATTAGGTAACATTTTATTTTAAGGTGTCCTTGTTACACATGTTACATGTACTTACTATTATAATAACAGTTAATTATGCATAATTACATGCAAGTACCCTAAACCAAACCATAATCTTAACCATACCATATAGTAAGTACATTTAGTTAATTAATATTACTCAGTACTTAAACGTATAACCAAGGACACAGGTGTTTGTTTGTTGTTTGTTTGCTGCGTGCCAGTGCCTGTCACAGCTCAGCAGAGTAGTTTAATTTTAATTTTGTTAAAAACTATTTATTGATATTTGTATGCATCATTTCATAGCATTTTAACGTTTTTCATTTCGATTTTTTCATTTGCAGTTCTTAAAGAATTTCTGTTTATTTCATTTTTGTTCATAAAATAACCTTTAAATTTTGCTTTGTGGTAGTTAAATGCCCAAACAGAAATAAAATATTATATATTTTTTAAATTGAAATATACATGTACATTTTGTATTACATGACTATTAACAATATTCATATTTTTGCTCCTCGACTTTCATTAAACAGCTGGATGGACTGGAGAAGAAGCCTCGACTATTTCAAAAGAGCAAGCAAAAAGAGCATCCTTTTTGAATGTTCTATACATAAACACAATGAGGTACATGTCGGACCTGAGGGACAGGGAGAAAAAGACAATGAACACAGGTAAACAGTGTTTTCAGGCCCATCTGCAGAGACTCTCCTGGATTAAGGGGCCACCAGTGGCTACACACACGTCTCTGATCTTGGCTTCACAAGAGTGGAAAGACTGTTGGATGCTTGTTATAGTCCCCCCTTACTGAGAGACACATGGACATACACACACATAGATGTGTGCTTTGTCTTCATGTGTTTAGAGAATATACAACACACAAACACACCCTCACTCCATACGAGAGGCTCCACATACAAACATTATTTGATTAATCATAGAATAAGATGAAAGCGAGTTTTGGAGAGAGGATGAGTGTGGAGCAGACTATTAGACATATTGCTTTACATAAATCTAATCGAAATGGACAACACTCGACATCTCCATCAGTGACTCACAGCTACCCAAACCACACGCCGCACATCCCGCTTTGATCTCAGCCGCTCGCAATCCTCTCCGTTCCCTTAGAGAATCATTGTTTTCTTGTCCAAGAAGCAATCATTAAAACAAAGGAAATGCAGGGCAGGGTTCTCGACCAGCCATTTGGGGCACATCCACCCCCTCCGAAAACAAAACACAACACCCCATGTTTTGGTCACTAACTCCAACAAAATCACACGTTTGAAGAGGGGATGTACTGATATAAAAATTCTAGTCAATTCTATTAGGTGTTTTCATGTCATGGCAAAAAAAATGAAAATGGCTGATTTCAATTCTACACTGTTTTGTCATAAAATGCTATATACTAAAATCAAGTATTTTAAATGCTTCAAGAGAATTTAGGCATCACTACATTATAAGGTACAATATGAAAATGGATATTCATTTTAAGATTTGCTATAGTTTATATGTAGTGTTCACAAGTCACTCATGCTCACCAAGGCTGCATTTATTTAGTCAAAAATACAGTAATAACAGCAATATTGTTAAATATTATGAACATATTTAGAATAGCTGTTTTCTATTTTAATATATTAAATCAAATATAATTTATTCCTGTGATGGTAAAGCTGAATTTTTAATAGTCATTACTCTAGTCACAAGATCTTTTAGAAATCATTCTGATATGCTCAAGAAACATTTATTATCAATGTTGAAAACAGCTCTAAATGTTACTACTTGTTAATATTTTTCTGGAAACCATGACACATTTTTCAAGATTCTACGATGAATAGAAAAGGTCAAAAAGGAAACATGTATTGAAAGGATTAACATTATCATTTCTTGTAATGTAATAAAACATAAAAAACGACCCCAAACTTTGAACTGCGGTGTTATGTATCAGGTGTTATAAAATTATTAGTTTTTTAAATATTAACTTTAAGTGAGTGCCAAAGTATATAATGGCAAAGGTAATCTACTTAAATGTAAAAATCAGGGATATGAACATGCACAATTAAATGCATAATAGTAACTGATAAGATACATTTAAAAAAAATCTTTAATTTTAGACCATTATATTACTTATACAACATCCCTAATTTAAACACATCTTTCATATTAATCCATGAATGGTTGTCAATATAAATGTTCAGAGGCTGATGCAGAACTGTTTGGCTCAAAATGTACCTTAACAGTTTAGGAGCTTTGTCAATTATGAGGCTGTTTGTTCCATATGACATGGAAACTCGGCCCTGATGAAATGTTTCATTACAGTATATGGGGCGTCCAGAAGGACACACAATTACAAATATAGAACACAGGCTTTTTAAAAGGTCATGAGGGAGGAAGTACTTGGAATAAAGATGAATATATTGTCGCGGGGTGAATGAGAACACAGACTCGGTACTGGTCGAAAGAGCCCCGGAGGGTGATTTATTGCCCACACACTGATCACACGTGCTCTGATGAATGGTGCTCGGTGCCCGTCTCAGCATGGTGCTCGTGGGGTGAAGTGCCGGGGTGCAGATCCCTCTCCCATGGTGCCTTCAGAGTCTGTGAACAAGGAGAAACAATCGTTAATGTCACCTGGAGCTCCGGGGTCCCTTCCCGCTGGTGTTTCTTCTCCTGGCTTTTAAGGCCAGCAGGAACGAGCTCCAGGTATGCCACTCATCGCGCAAAGGTGTTGTGCGTCGGTGATCAGTGTGGCAGCGGCGTTTCCAGGGCGACGCTAATCTGGACTCGGGATACTCGCCACATCCCCCCCCCTAGGTGTCGCCCTGGTCCTGTGGGGAAACACACAACTCGGTGTGGG
Organism: Sinocyclocheilus anophthalmus; assembly: GCA_018155175.1. Classification (NCBI taxonomy): domain Eukaryota; kingdom Metazoa; phylum Chordata; class Actinopteri; order Cypriniformes; family Cyprinidae; genus Sinocyclocheilus; species Sinocyclocheilus anophthalmus. Next base: position 12,756 of record JADLZN010008612.1, read on the forward strand.
GGTATTACGGGGGGGGGATTTTCTGTTACCTGCCAGACCTGCCCAACCGGACCAGCCCTGGGAGAGACCGTCCGCATTCCCGTGATCGGCCCCGGCCCAATGTTGTACCTGGAAGCAGAAGTCCTAGTGTGCGAGGAACCACCGTGTCACCCGGGCATTTGTGTCCTTCGCCCGGGACATCCACTGCAGGGGCGCATGGTCAGTGACGAGGGTGAACCGGCGGCCCCACAGGTAATATTTTAACTCCAGGACTACCCACTTTATGGCCAGGGCCTCTTTCTCCAGGGTGGCGTACCTGGTCTCCGCGGGGGAGAGTTTACGGCTGATGTAGACTATGGGGTGTTCCTCTCCATCCCGGAGCTGGGAGAAGACTGCCCCTAAACCGGTGCCGGAGGCATCCGTATATAGGGTGAAGGGGCAGCCGAAGTCTGGGGCATGCAGGACCGGGGAGGACGTCAGGGCCGTTTTGAGGGCCTGGAAGGCGGCTTCGGTCTCGGAAGTCCAGTCTATCCTCTCCGGCTGCCCCTTCTTGGTCAGGTCTGACAGGGAGCAGGCTATAGAGGAGAAGTTCGGAATGAAGCATCGGTAGTACCCCGCCAACCCCAAAAAGGCCCGTACCTGGGTCTTGTTGGCGGGACGCGGGAACTCCTTCACCGCCTCTACCTTTTTTTCCTGGGCATGATGAGCCCTCTTCCAATTTGGTACCCCAGATATTTTGCTTCGGTGAGGCCGAGGTGACACTTCTTGGGGTTGGCAGTCAGGCCAGCCCGCCGGAGCTCTGTCAACACCCTCCGTAGACGCTCCAGGTGAGTCTCCCAGCCCTCGGAGTGAATGACGACATCGTCCAAGTAAACCGCGGCGTAGGCTTGGTGGGGCCGGAGCAAGATGTCCATCAACCACTGTGACGTGGCTGGTGCCCCGTGTAGGCCGAATGGTAGCACCCGGTAATGCCAGTGGCCAATGGGAGTGCTAAAGGCGGTCTTCTCCCGGGACTCGGGGGACAGGGGCACCTGCCAGTAGCCTTTGGTGAGGTCCAAGGTGCTGATGTAGCGAGCCTTGCCCAGCCGGTCCAGGAGCTCATCCACCCGCGGCATGGGATAGCCGTCAAAGGCGGAGACTTGATTAAGCTTCCTGAAGTCGTTACAGAAATGGAGGGTGTTGTCCGGCTTTGGAACCATCACTATTGGGCTGGCCCAGGGGCTACGGGAGGGCTCGATGATTCCTAGTTGGAGCATCTTCTTGACTTCCTCCTCTATAGCCGGCCGGCGAGCTTCCGGTATCTGGCATGGCCGCTGCCGGACTACGACTCCGGGTGGTGTGCGGACCTCGTGCTCTATGACGGTAGTTCTGCCCGGGGTCTCACTGAACACATCCCGGAACTGACTGACCAGGGCCTCAAGCTCCATTTTCTGGGTCGCCGACAGCTGCGGTTCCATGTCCACTACTGGGGGCCCGGTATGGGCTAGCGCGGCCAGTTGCTCGGGCCGCGGAACCCACTTTTTGAGCAAGTTGACGTGGTAGATTTGCTCCGTTCGTCGGCGGCCAGGTTGCCGCACATGGTACGTCACCGGTCCCATCCGTTCCACTATGGTGTAGGGACCCTGCCAGGTCGCCAGGAACTTGCACGCAACTGTCGGGACCAGTACCACCACTCGATCACCCGGCTGGAACTCCCGGGCCTGGGCAGGCCAGTCGTACAGCCGTTGCTAGGTGCGCTGGGCGGTCACGAGATGTTCCTTAACCAACGGCATGACCCGGTCTATCCTTTCCCTCATCTCCCGCACGTGCTCGACGAGGCTACGAAGGGGGGTGGGCTGGTTCTCCCAGGCTTCCCGAGCCACATCTAGAAGGCCCCGGGGCTGTCTCCCAAACAGCAGTTTGAAGGGGGTGAAAAGGGTGAGCACGTGGAGGCCCCGGTACCCCGACGCCAAGAGCGGAAGAACGAGATTCTTTTTCTTTAGAGTCATTTTATAGGACAGCGTACAATAAAGCAATATAAGAACAAAAAAAATATTTTTTCATGCGTCTGATCAACTCAAACTGTATAACATTTTGATGCATCTATATTTCTAAATAGAATATTGAGGCACTATGAGCACAGATGGGACCTCTTTAGTCATGGAACATTAGAAGCAGAAAATTGGAGTATGTGTGAGGCGTGTAGGTTGAGGTGATCGGGGTAAGGTATTTCAGTACGTTGGTAGAGTGCCAAACTACCCCTTCATTTGGCACCATTTGGCTGAAACGCCTCAATGAGGAACAGAAACTCAGCGTGCCTTCTCTCTGAATCACTGCCATAAGTGTTTTACTGAGAAGATGAGTCAAAGCCTGGTTAAAGAAGAGAAGAGAGTGTGAAAACAGGAAAGAAAGAAAATAAGAGCGGAATACATATACAGATGGGAAAAGAGTTACAAATGCAAGTGCATGAGAAGAAATGGGAAAGGTGCTATTCTAAATAAATAACTGTCCAACCAAAACATTTGAGATGTTTCTTAGATGTTACTTGGCAGGAAAAACGGGTCACTGGGTAACAGCTGTCTCAGCAAGATAAGGATGCAAAATAATTTAGTCTGGTAGAAAACAAAAAAGCATGAAATATTGTCTGCTATAGACACAAGATATGTTGGCCATCTATTGCGCAAATGACATTACACATAGAGCTTCACTTAAAGATGATTCAAAATAGAAATATCTTCTAATATTTGAGTTTTTTGAGACTATTCCCAAAAACCAAAACAATCTGCAAAATGCAAAAACGGACTATTTCTGTAAAAGGAAAAAGAAGGACAAAGAAATGTATTACAACTATACTGCACCGTCTGTAAAAAATGTTTTAATTTAATGTATTACTATTTGTAATGGAAATTAAATAATTATAATAAAAATAATGAGAAATTAAATGTGTTACATGCTATAAAAAATATGCAGACTGTGCATCATGTGTTTGTTTGCTTTGAGTGGTGAAAATGGCCTTTTCATGTTTTAATGACTGTTAAAGTCTCTTCCCACACCTTACAGTAGGAGCTGAGCCAGGTGTCAGTGCAAACACCATCACTGCGGTTTTCTTTGTTCACGTTCCTGTGTCTACTTATCTTTGTGCAACTGACAGAGAAATGGTTTAAAAAATGTAACAGCATCTTGGATTTCAGCATACTGATCAGCCGGAAATCACGCTCCACACTTGGCTTCTTCTGAATACTGTTGTGACTTTTACTCAAATCAGTGCCTAAAAGATGCATACACATAAAAACCAAAAGGTCAAGGTTTAGCAGGTTAGCATGAAGCAGTCAGCAGTTATTCAAAAGTAGTAGATGAAATGGTTTGCAAGCAACATTTAAAATCACAAATATATCATTATATTATAGGAGCTGCAATCCACATATGTGAGACATTAGGGCAGATAAATTCACTCTCCTTCTCCCTCCGGTTTCTGGACTGGCATACTCGTCTTCAGTCCTGATGAATGGATTAGCTTAAAGCTCTCTCTCCCTCCACTGTCACTCTAGGGACCTGTCCCTTTTACATGTGAACCAAAAGCCTGGCTAATTACTGCTCCAACAACCAGGAGGGATGACAGACAGAAAGAGAGAGCGAGAAGGGGGCTGGGGCGGCTCTGGGGCCTATAAAGATGGAAATTAACCTCAATTTCTCTGACAAAACTCTCATGGTGAACAAGCAGGACTGTACTTGAGAAACACTGAGGCTGCTTGGACTGGTGAAGGAAACTCCTCAGGTGATACTGTAGCATACTTCACATAGTTTAACCGCAGCTGCATTCATGAGTCCCAAGAGGACCTTTCATACTCTCATTCTTTCTGTCACACATACACACACATACAGACACACAACCTGGCAGGCTCGCTAGCCCCTCAAACTATCGCAGAGCCTGAGTGCATAGCTGCCAAGTACGTCCCTACGCAGATCCATACAGAGTACCATCCAACAGGCAAGATTATGCTGCAAAATTACCTACTTTACATGGCAGAGGACCAAATACTAGATGAAAAATGCCAGTGAGAATTCGAAACAGTTTTTAAAATCTGTAAATCTGATGCTGAACAGAACGTTCTGCTACATTTACTCGAAAAATGGAAGAAATTCATTTTTATATATTACATTATTTTCTATATTACTTTGTAGCATCTGGATCAATCAAATTCATTAGATTAACAAGTCGTCACAAACCCCTCACCCAATAAACTGGATGCCAAGATGTCTGCAACGACACCAGGCCCCCCCCTGGATCCTCATGGCTAACCTCCGACGTCATCGATGTAGACCAGAGCCATCATTTACGACCTCATGGCAGTCGCGTTTTGAGCTCGGCACAACTTGAATTTCGCCCTTCGCTAACTACATTCTTCACTACGGACTCACTGCAATCAGTGCACAGTAAAAATGGACTCTTCTCTAATTAGTTCATAGGAAATCCTTTCTTTGAATGAATACACATATCCTTCAGGTCATGGTGTATGTTGACTTTGATATTTTTAGACTATTTTATGCATTCTTATGATGCACACTAATTCCTGTACATCCTTGCTAATATTTAATGCCTACGACATAGCTTAGGCCTATCAGTCTGCGAATTCGCCTTCTGATGATCTAAACCGCGTGTATATTATACTGTCTGGTACATAGGCTCAATATCTGTTTCCTTTCACCGTTGTCCTGAGAATCTTAGTACGTTCGTATCTCCAGTTCCATATGGCAAATAACCACGCTCTCCATCACAAAAGCGTCATAACACATCCCCCCGCAGTATCCATCAAACAACTCCCACGTTTTGCGGATACCGGCCTTTCTCATGGACGAAGCCCATCTCTGAGACTAGGCGGGTATTCGCTCCGACCCCTTTACAAGAGCAGTCACACCCATGTGACCCGCCCAGAGTCTGTGGTTTGTTTGAATTCTGAGAAGATGTGAGCTATAATGCTCCAGGACATCCTAAGCTCGTGCCACGCTTCGGCCTTGACTTTTCCATTCACCAAATATTCTCTGACTCAACCTGGTTCTTTTCATCAACCAACTTCAGCAAAGATCAACTTCAACCTTTGGACTGCATCAAGCCTTTCTTTCAGACAGACGAGATGTACCTATATTACAACATGCGTCACTTATTAGTTGATACATTAGGTATCATTTGCACCTTTTTACAAAGGTGTTTTTGAACTAAGAATCTGATGTTTCATTCAGGCTGTAAATCTGCTGAATATCAATTGGTTCCATAACTTCATTTCCCATATCTCCTATCATTTCTCTTATCTTTTACATGCGTATAGCGCCGCTTTATACCCTTTCCTATCCAAATACCTGTGCAGTTCATGTATGCGTGCTGTGTGCTGTGTATGTTAGAGCCAGTTTAAGTGTTTATGATATTATGTAGAACTAGTCTTAAGTGTTTTATCGTAGTTTATAAGTCCTTACTGTATCAACACTTTGACATTGTTCCATCCCCCTCTGTTTTCTTACCTCATAACTGGTGAGTCACGATACATCACTGGCAGAGTTTCCTCATAAACCCAGGAAATTTACGTCTCGTAGAATTGCCACACACGACCGTTGCCCTGAGAGGCTCACTCTAAATCATCTACAGCGATCTAAATATTTCTTTAATTATCACTAGTTATGATCTATTATCCATAGTGCCGCCATATCTGATTCGCTACAGATTATCCAAATTCATCATGTTTCAATGTCTTTTCCTTTAAATGTATTAAATCGGTAGTAGAAAGAAACCTTTACCATTTGTTCTATTAAATTTTGCTACATTTATACACGTAAAACATTTGTTTGGCCCTGGTAAGTAAAACAATTGTCGAGCTGAATGTCATGTAAGTTCAGAAGGATTATGTCATGTTTGTCATATGTCACCCTTTTTCCGTCACAGGAGCTGTTTCTGGTCAACCGCCATATACTAATGTATAACAGAGCACACTATTACGATGCCCAAAGTACAATTGCCATATAGAAATAACCTACCTGATCAAGTCCTGCACACGGCTTACCTCTTTCATTGCTTCCTAAGTCTCTGCGTGAAGGACACCTCCTACTAGGACAACTTATAAGTCCAAATCACTTGATCGTAGATTGAACTGTTATCAGAGTCCGTTTACTTTTTTGTGGTGCTGCCGTCCTCATGTTCTCCGCGTTACCATTTGATCCACTAAGACTTAGCGAGGACTATATGGACCATTGGCTGCGCATCTTAACATACAACACCATCACGCGCAAGATAATAGCGAGTTAACCATTGGCTGATAGATACTTAAGGGCTCAGAAAGAGTAGAGAAAGCGCACACCGATGCCTTAGCGACTTTGACATCCTGTGTGCCTGATGCCAACACCCCACACTTTATTGCTGATCAATGTCAACCGACGCTCTACCCTCACAAATGACTTCAAGAGGACCCCATCAACGATTGTTAAGCTGTGTTAGTTTTTGAATGTTAAAATAAGTTTCTCTAGATTCCCCAGCTTAACTATGACAAGACAGCCGTAAGAAGGGTCATCCTTTGCAGGTCCGACTAGACGAGCATCTCATATCAAAGCATTGCTCTTTTTGTTTCGAGGATCACCGACCCACCTGCACTAGCAATAGTTGGCTAAACCAATGGTGTGAGTTTGGGGGTGGGGCTTGCGCTTGTTAGACCAATAGCAGACGGGGTGGCACATCTGGCCCATCAAACCCCGCGTGCGTGTTGTCACTCTAGAAACCTGTTTGATAATAATTGTTCCAATACCATTTGGTGGCTCTAGTGATGCAGAAATTTCACATTAGCACATTCTGATTTTACTCTGAAAAATGTGAAAAAAATATTTTTTCTTTTGAAAAAACTAAAATCAGTCAACTGGGACTTTAGCTATGTGACCACCAAGTGGCAAACCATTATGAATGAGCGGTCATAACATACCATGGTGGTCCTTGGCGCCGGTTCACATGACATACGCAGTGTTGAGCACGGACCCATTACCTGCCATAGCAAAATTTGATGACTTTGCCTGTCCCGAGCGCCCCTCCCACTCTTTCCCTCCGAATTAAATCCTGCCCCGTGATCAAGCACACCCGCGCAATTCCATACCTCCTCATCAGAAAAACATCGTTGTGTGGATTAGCATCTGGCTCCCCTCAGCGCCCAAGCTGCGGTCATCCGCCTGGGAGCGAAACAGCCCTCCAGCCCTTACTACATCCGCATCAGGATGTCCCAATAAGAACTATGCCTCTTTCTTTACTACGAACACTTAAAATGCTTGAAACAAAGCGAGTGTCTCAATAAATTATTTATTCGCGACCATCCCCTGCAGTCAATCGTACTTCAAAACACAAACATTGCAGTAGTTTCATTCAGGCCACATCATGTTCTTATCCTCCAACATCACCACAATTCAATCTGATCTTTCCTCTCCATCCTTCTCCCCAGAATACTGAAAAATTGATCTGATGGCTCTGAATTGCATCCCTGCGGAACACTGCAATTTCAGACGCTCATACCTCATCATCCCGCTCGCGGAAATCACCGCCGCGCTACCGAAGGCTGAAACTGTGCTGTTCTGTGAAGACATCGTGCTGAATCCCAAATATACACGACTGCTATCTGAAGCTCTTGAAGTCAGAAGTCTAGGGTTGAATTACATTGGGACTTAGCAGATTATTCAGATATAATTGGCATATTTCTTCCCTAACTTTAATGAACCTTTTATTATAACAGCAAAACTTATAATATGAATGGTTAAGATCCATTGGTATCACATTAACGACACAAATTCCAGGTTTAATGGCAATTCCAACAAATGAAA
>JADLZN010008613.1:0-38923 GCA_018155175.1 Sinocyclocheilus anophthalmus
ATTAACTGAAATGGTTGAACGCTCGCTTAGCTTGCAAGAGGAAGTGGGATTGACGCCCTCATTCTCCAAGTTGAATACTACCCTGTTACGCTCACTTGTCTAAAGAATCAGACTGTGAATTGAAGCGACGTTAACAGTAGAAGTTAAATCTTACTGTAGTCTTCAAATCTGGGTAATGTCTTACGTTTTAAAATCACAAAGAAAGTTTGGTCCCATCAGGCTAACGTGACAGTCACGACTCGTGCAGCTGTAATCATTTCATCTTTACAACACGCTTTACATTATGTATTTCATGGCACACTTGTTTTATGCGTATTTGGCTCCACCTATTGTTGTGGGTGTATTATTGACATGTCAAAGTCTAGACCCTGAATTTAAGACGACCGTGTTTTTTCAGATGTGTTTCCAAGAAAAAAACACGGCTTATTCGTTCAACCGGTACTATGCACCCCACCTGCACACGTCATCTCACCCACCAAACACACACACACTTCATGCCCTCTCAAAACACATATGTTTTCACACATCTGCCCCCCCCCCCCACCACCAACCCCCCCCCCCCCCACAAACACACACTGCTTTTTCCAGTTGACAGAAACAGCAACAGATGCCATCAGACGCTAAGCTGCGGAGAGGACTCTGATACGGCGTTGAGTTTCTGTGGTGCCCAGTAGCTTTACTTAGATAACATCTACTGCCTTAATTTACTGCCATTAATCCCAGTTGAAGGGCGCACACCACTGATGCTTGCACGTGCAGTAAATCACTTCCGCGAGAGAATAACAGATCTACACGCGAGGAAACGTGAGCCTGCACGCTCATCTTTACAACCTCTGCACGCAAATCAAGGCCTCACGTGCTCGGACACGACTCGTCATTCCCCACACTCGCGCTCGATCTTCTATTTTGCTCGCGCGAACACTTTTTATTTTTGGCAGTCGTGGGGCGGGACTTTACTTATTTCATTATAACCTCAAATGCCATTGGTTAATTCAGTTTTTCCGGAAGTCTGTTGTGATTGGACGCTCTTTTGTAAAACGATTAGACATGGCTTCATCAACGGACCAGATGCAAGTGAGTTCAACTTTATTTATTGACTGATTGATTGCATTATTATTATTATTATTATATGTCCTTACCAGATACTATATTAACTTTATTTATTATTTTTATGGAGCTGTAGCTACTGAGGAAAAATGAGAACACATAGTTATATTTGCTGTAATGTTAGTTCACTGCTACATTACCACTATACTTCCACTATACAGTATTTATGTTTACCCAGCCAAAATTATATCAGTTCTGAGAACTTCAGAAATGTGAAGTGTCCATTAAATAGTTGTAACTATGATTCTAAATCCAAAATTGCTTCATGTGGCATTGGATGAAAGATACATCACTTGTTCATATCAGTGAGCAAGAGTTGTTGTGTAAGCTTTTTTGTTATCATTCTTTGTCAGTTTTGAGTGGTTCCTATCTTTTCCCATGAATCAGTAGAACCGGTTCAAAGCACTTTACCCCGTTGGAAGGTTGCAGTTAAAGTTAGATACAGTACACAGCATGAATGATCATACCCCTCTGAAACCCAATTTAGAAACTAATCTTTATATCTAGGACTCATTAATTATTTTATATAACATGTTCAGATGTGGTCAGGTGTACTCTGTCACCACACTGCTGTTTATGTAATAAGTGGATTCCTAACTATTTAACTGCTATACCTTCAGGACGTCGAAGAGCCAGATCTAGACTGGGATGTAGCAGCTACTTACGATGCCTGTGAAGATTTCAGAGTTGTTGTTCCAGAATCTGAATGTCCTTTGAGTTCAGATGGGTTGAGGGCTCTTGAACATCTGCTGAATTCAACTGGTACTAATATCCCTGTCAAAGAACTGTACTTGCTTTGTCTGGAGTTTGTTTCAACAAATATGAATAAAAAATAAAATAAAGCAAGCATAAAGACTGAACAGCATAATGAATTTACTTTGCTTTGAAGCTTACTGTGTATTGATGTACATTTTTTTCACGTCTGAATTGAGTTTGGAACAATTTGGCAGCAATCTTGGCTGCTTTTGTAGTAATACATGTCAATGATAAAAATAAAATAAACTAGTCAAATATCCAATAGCAACTGTATCCCTATTCTTTTAACATATTAATAACACCATTACAGTTACAGAAGGTACACAGTATAGTGATTAAACACTATACAAGGAATCCATTTCATGAACGACCAAATTCTCTGCTATTGCTCACAGCCTGCCTCATAATGCCAAGGAACTCTGTGTATGTGCTTAGGTGCTGTGTAGGCGATGCATAGTCTATTCTTTCTTTTGGGAGACAACTTTATTTATCATGCATTTATGGCTTCACCACTGCAGATAATTTACATTCCCCATACAGCTACATTCCACACTGCATGAAAGTCAATATTCGAAAAAACATGATAGGGCAACTTAAGTGTGATTGAGTGCACCATACAAGAACTGATGCCATTTAGGTATAAGAGTAAACTACATAAAAGAATAAATCCAGGAAAAACTAATTATATAAAAAAAGTTAAATTAAATTATGTTAAAGGAGACATATTATGCCCCTTTTTACAATATTAATATAAGTCTCTGGTGTCCCCAGAATGGCTGTTAAGCTTCAGCTCAAATACTCCACAGATCTTTATTAAATCATTTTGAAAATGCCCTGTTTGAGTGTGCAGAAACACCTGTTTTTTTCGGCATGTCTCTTTAAATGCAAATGAGCTGCTGCACCCTTTTCCAGAATAGAGTTGTGCCTTTACAGCTCGTACCTGCTAAAACATCTGTTTTAGTTCTGATTATCATGTTTATCGCACTGAAATAAATGCTTTTTAAACCATATTAGTTTAAACTTCTGATAAACGGTTTTCTGAGCGCACACATCTGAAGCACACACACAGAAAGCGGCTGTCACAGCATGTGAGTACTAAACGAAGTTCTGTTTCACACACAAGTTTACGTTAAAAACGCACATGAGTTACAATAACAGTGGGTTATATCTGTGAAGGTAAACAGCTGGGAAATTAAGATTAAGGGGCGGTGATATTATAATGAGATCCCTTTGCCACGTCACCAAGGGAGCGAAATCAGATGCACTCGTTTTCTCAGACGCTTGCAGAAAAAGACTTACCTAAACAAAGTGACTGGGTTAATCTTTTTCACGTTTCCTTGGTTGGTAGATGCACCGGGGACCTGATTATAGCACTTACAACCTGGAAAAGTCAGATTTTCATGATATGTCACCTTTACTATAGGTTAATAGAAGTGTTTGTTTAAAATAAAAAGGCTAAGTATAGAACACTAATTAAAAACAGGGCTTCTACTCAATCTCTGTCAGATTGAAAAAGCATTTTTTAATTATTTTACAGACATCATAGGTGTTTAAATACTATAAAACAAAGCTCAACTAGAAAAAAAATGACATTGATATTTTTTTCAGGTCTGGAAATTACACTTAAAATACATCAAATATTGGATTTGTTTCTCATGAATATTCCGATTTCTTGATTTTCTATTCACAAGCTTGCAATTCGATTTGATTCGATTCGACATTGATTATTTTGTATATATATCCACATAGCAAACGGACTTGGCCCAAGTGTGGCCTCATAATGGCACTGCTGGCCTGTTGCCGGCACTGGCATGCATCATGTCAGCCGACTATGGGCCATGCGTGGCAATGATGGCACTGCATGCATGACGGCAGACTACATTTGGGCCGATTGTGAATGGGAGGTGTGTTTCCCAGGTCAGTGTAGCGATTATGGGCCATACTTTATGTACTGGACAGTTATAAGTATTTAGACCTGCTACTATATATTTGAGGCAAGATTTTTAATTCTCTCTCTCTCTCTGAAACACATGTAATGATTTTAATAATTAAAAAAATGTTAGTTCGTTTTTATTTAATCTGGACAATCTGTATATTAATGAAAAGATTTCAGACTTTTGCATTAATATTTGGGCTTTTTTACATTTTTAGCGGGAATTGAAATGAACAAAAACCTGCCGAATGCGGTTAAAAATCTATCGTGGCGGGTAACATTAACGCAACTAAACATTTTGGCAGGTCATGCATGATTCATGAATTCCATCGCTATCACAGCCCTACTGCAAGCCTGAGAGTGTAAAAGGGGTCGCACATTGATAGAAGTCTTTAAAATATAGAATAATTGTCTCTTTTTGACGTTTTTTTTAAATACCTGAATTCAAACCCGGATGCCACACTTTGTTCTTTATTGAAGTGAACTTTTGCCCATATAGCTGATTCACTGCCGCCTTGAACGCGAGTACAGACTGACGCGACTGGGGTGCGATAGACCGGTGTCCGGCCTGCAGGATGTCCGAGGTGCGGTGCTTCCTATCCGGTGTGCGGAACTATGTAATGCTGTTAAAATGATCTGACAGTGAAAAATCACTGACAACCCTTACGAAAAAGAAGTTTATTCAAGTGTGCTATTAGTATACTTCTGTTAAACTAAAAAATAGGAAAGTATACTTTTAGTCTACTTTTATGTACTTCTCAGAAATATACTTTATATGTCCTTCTCAGAAATATACTTCAAATGACATTTAAGTATACTTGACTTATACTAAAAGTCTAAATATATTTGAGCTATAATTGTGTTCCTAGAATCTGTGTTTTCATTGTTATACGGTAGGGGGTGTTAGTACACATCTTCTGTACAGAATTTTATAAAAACACAAGTGAAGAAGAAACCGAGACGACAGATGCTTCCACATGTATTCTAACTCGATCATCAGACATAAAACAGCATCAAAACTGTGTAAAATTGATGTAATGTCGACCAATCAAGAGGTAATAATGACTGTCAAGCTTTGGGTGTTGATCATCCAATTCATAGTCTTTTTTTCAGCTTTTTTGTTCAAAATGTTGTTTATTTATTTTTTATTTTTTAATGAAACTTATCCACATTCAAGTATTTAAAAAAAGAATGCATGAAGCTAGAATAAAATGTTTTTGTTTACAAGCAGATACCCTGTTCTTTCTTTTGATGTTTTGTATGTTCAGATATTCATGTAACAAAGTATATTCAAAGTAATACCTAAATAGGGACATAGTAGTTTTCTTAAAATATGATGTAAAGTTCACTTAAAGAAAACTTACGAGAATACTTGCAGTATAAAACTACTAAAATAGTATTTTACTAAGACTGTACTTCAAAGTGTACTAAAAATGCTAAAAAAAAGTATTTAATTAGAAAATCAGTAACCTATAGGTCACTTTGAGTATCAGGTTAATAAATACCCAATTTGGTCCCCGATATCCTTTTGCCACCGGAATCTTCTCAGTCTCTCAAGTGTATAAATCCGGCCCTGGCAGTAAGAAACACACATTCAATGGATTCTCAAATACTTCAATTTAGTCACAGAAATAAGATCTATATAAACATATTTCGAGGGGGAGTTTTGACCCTCTTACCATGAGTAAGGGGGCTACCCTACAGGTCTGTTTTCCCAAGAACATGTGTTTATATAGAATGGCCACATGTACAGAAAAACATGTACATATTAGGAATAGACTTCCTGGCGACAGAGGGTGAACCCCCCTTATAAATCAGCACAAACTCCTTTACCTTGAATATTGAGTAAGAGACATTCAAACACCATACAAGAGAGAGAGAGAGAACAGATAGAGGAGGGGTGAGTCAGAGAAGGAGAGAGAAAGAGTGAGAAAGGAGGGGTAAGGCATTCTCAAAACAGAGAGTGTTTTCTAACAGTATAGTTGCAGTACAAGCTAAAACATAGATGTAAACTAGTTGTGTACTCAAAGTGTACTACTGTTATACTCAAAGTATACTTTTATATTCTAGAAAGTGGTCCAATTTAGTTCCAAGGAGTATTGAAATAGTACACTTTCAAGTATACTGCTAGTACACTGATATTTGTATACTTACTTGAACTTTACTTAAGTATACTTAAAATAGCTTGACCTTTTACTTAAGTATACTTAAAATAAACTTGAAGTATACTACTTTTTTGGTAAGGGATATCAGACACAGTGGATTTGATTCTAGGTATGTTGCAGGGGTACAGCGAGGAACCAGTGCTGATTGGTCTTTTTTGTGGCAACACTAAACCAAAGCCTTTGTCAGAGTATTTGCAACATCTGGTGAGTGAATTAAAGTCACTGAGCAGTGGGTTTGTTTCTCAGGGAAAGAGGTTCTTTTTGAACATCTGCTCTGTTGTATGTGACACCCCAGCCCGAGCCTTTGTCAAAGGTGTGAAATCGCACTGTGCATACCATGGATGTAACAAGCGTCACCAAACTGGTGTCCGTATAGGACATCCAAGGACACTCCCTGATTTAAGTGCAAGGCGTAGAACTGATGAGTGCTTTAGACAAAATACAGATGTAGAACACCACCATGAACACTCACCTTTGGCTGACCTTAATATTGACATGGTTGCCAGCTTCCCTTATGATTACATGCACTTAGTATGCTTAGGGGCTATGAGGCGTCTGCTTGATTTGTGGATGGGTCCTCCTGGACCCCTGCGTTGTCGTATGTCAAGCAGTCAAGCTTCCTTGATTTCAGAGAGACTGCTTTCTTTGAGGGATTGCATTCCTTCTGAGTTCACTAGAATGCAAAAGTATGTCAGACTGCCATTTCATGACAAGTTTGTTGTTATACCTTTGCTGCATTTAAACAAACCTCTTGGTCTGGTTACCAACATTTTTCAAAATTTCTCCTGAATTTTGAAATTAAATGCACTTTCTTGGGGTGGTAATAAGATGTTATGCTTTGAATGTGTTAAATTATCAGTACTTCAACAGTGCATTAGTTACTCTGTTTACACCACAGTAAGACAGCAACCAGTGTTGGCAAAGATCCGGCCAACATAGATTTCACACGGGCCAGATGTGGGCCGACACTATGTTGCTGTATGGGGCATATCTCAACATTTTTAAGGTTTTTGTTCTCTAAAAGGGTCTTGTTTGTCAAAATACTGTTGTCAAACTCTGACAAGCCAGTTAGTAAAAGCATTAAATAGTGCCACGTTATAAGCAATCCTTTCCTGTATCAAATGTAACCGAAGCAATCTCATTTTAATTTGTTAAAACCCACATTTATTTACAGTAGGTGGATGAATGTTTGTATATGTATTTAGTAATTTAGTATGATTATTTTTTGTCTTTTAGCTGCTGTGAGAAAAAAATCGTCTGACACAACATGCCACCAATCAGGAGCAAATATAGAAAGACGGCTTCAGCTTGCTCCTGATAGAGATGGAGGAAGGAGAGAGCGCTTGAGGAGAAAAGAGGGGCTAAATTAGGACAGTCCTAAATAAGATCACTTTCTCCCTCACACATACAAACATTCTGATGTGTTCATTTGTTTTAAGTAATTGTTTTAATTTGCTCTCTGTTTGTTGAGAGTAAAATTACATTAAATTAATCTGAAATGTAAACAAATTATAGTTATAATTGAAACATTTTGTACATTGTTGGCAGTTCAGGCAACTAAAATAGCATTCACACAGTTACAGAATTCTAGCTGTCATTTTTACTTTTTTGGCTTGTGCATTATTGTTAAATAAACTAATTTTGAGAATTAATTTTTTTTGTGACCCATTTGTTCACATGGTTTGGGTAAGTTTAGGCTGGGTTATGGCTCAGTTTTGGGGTTTCTGGTTAAAGGGTGGCGTTGATATGGTTAACTTATGGCTGAGAATTGGTACCAATAATAAAACCTGTTTTGGCCCAGTTCAGGGTGATTAACTGGCTGAGATTCGGGCTGGTTATGGCCCATGTGTGGCCCTTGTCTTTAATCCAGTTCTGGGCCACTTCAGGGCCGTCATTCTTTGCGTAAACCAATGACATTTGAGCTTACAATGAAATAAGTAAAGTCCCGCCCCACGACTGCCAAAAATAAAAAGTGTTCGCGCGAGCAAAATAGAAGATCGAGCGCGAGTGTGGGGAATGATACGTGCTGCGAGTCGTGTCCGAGCACGCGAGGGCTTGATTTGCGCGCGGGTTTAAAATGAGCTCACAGGCTCCCGTTTCCTCGCGTGTATATCTGTTATCCTCTCGCGGAAGTGATTTCATTAAAATGTTAACACTTTATGACACATCTTTAGAAAATTAAATCACAATTATAAATTAATTAAAAAATATGTTAAGCGTGACTTCTACAACACCAAAATCGAATTGTCCCCTTTAAATTTGATAAATTTAAATTTTTTAAAATGAATTTATCTCATTGCAGAATAAGTTAAGGTCGTGTAACTGATTTTATTAACAATTAGCCTAATTGTAATAACCAAGCAAGCTTTACAGGTGTGATGACAATCAGTAATATATATTAGACATATTAAATATATTATATTTAAGTTGTGCCATTTTAGCCCAGACATCCTTTACGAAAATAAGAAAACGTGTATTAGTAAAATGAAAGACAACATTACTTTATTTAGATCCTCGAAACTGCCGTAAATTGCTTCAACATAACGTTACTTCCGGGTTTCCCCAGTACAGGGATTGGGAATAACAGAGGTGATGATGGATAAGGGGTGTGGCTTGTGCCTGACACTTGGACCTGGGCGGGGTTGTTTTGTATGAGCGTGGCTTGTGACGTTGCACTTGGACCTAGGCGGGGTTGTTTTGTATGGGCGTGGCTTGTGACGTCGCACTTGGACCTGGGCGGGGTTGTTTTGTATGGGCGTGGCTTGTGATGTCGCACTTGGACCTGGTCGGGGTTGTTTTGTATGGGCGTGGCTTGTGATGTCGCACTTGGACCTGGTCGGGGTTGTTTTGTATGGGCGTGGCTTGTGATGTCGCACTTGGACCTGGTCGGGGTTGTTTTGTATGGGCGTGGCTTGTGATGTCGCACTTGGACCTGGTCGGGGTTGTTTTGTATGGGCGTGGCTTGTGATGTCGCACTTGGACCTGGTCGGGGTTGTTTTGTATGGGCGTGGCTTGTGATGTCGCACTTGGACCTGGTCGGGGTTGTTTTGTATGGGCGTGGCTTGTGATGTCGCACTTGGACCTGGTCGGGGTTGTTTTGTATGGGCGTGGCTTGTGACGTCGCACTTGGACCTGGGCGGGGTTATTTTTGTAAGGGCGTGGCTTGTGACGTCACACTTGGACCTGGGCGGGGTTATTTTTGTAAGGGCGTGGCTTGTGACGTCACACTTGGACCTGGGCGGGGTTATTTTTGTAAGGGCGTGGCTTGTGACGTCACACTTGGACCTGGGCGGGGTTATTTTTGTAAGGGCGTGGCTTGTGACGTCACACTTGGACCTGGGCGGGGTTATTTTTGTAAGGGCGTGGCTTGTGACGTCACACTTGGACCTGGGCGGGGTTATTTTTGTAAGGGCGTGGCTTGTGACGTCACACTTGGACCTGGGCGGGGTTGTTTTGTTTGGCGTGGCTTTGTGAAGTAGCACTTGGACCTGGGCGGGGGTGTTTTGTAGGGCGGGGCTTGTGACGTTCGCAATTGGACCTGCTGGGCTATGAGGGAATACAGTACTTTCACCGTGGCAAAGTGGAGGTCCAGCCCGGGTCCTGTCACATGTGGTTGTCCGACTCATTTGTCCGATCCGCCGGGCAAGCCCGGTTCTCATCCTGCGCTAATGCTCCCTCTAGCTGGCTCAGCGCACGCCAAGCCGGGGCTTCCCCTCACGCTAGGCGGCTGTGGTTTCTTTGTGAAAGCGAAACTACTTTGTTGGTCTTCCAAAAGAGGACACGACTACAAATCAGTATTTACAACACTGTTCCAGAACAGTTTAACCCAAATATTCAGATGTTTGCAGCACATTTTATGGAGGACTGTTACTGATCCTGGGAGAGTAACGTTAAAATGAGTAACGACTAAAATGCCGGCAGTTCTGACTCAACGTAAGTACGTTTTCTTTTATCATTTGCCACTGATGATTCAAACGCGAGTTTTGGGCAGTAGAGTAGCACTTGTTGTTTGTCATTTCTCTGATCACAAATGCAGACAAGAGTTTTATGTTTACGTGGCGCGGTGCAATGCAACGCAATGTAAGAATTTACACGTTTCAGATAGGCTGGGCATAGAGGAGAAACAATAATGTACAGTATGTGGAAAATAATGTGTTTTTTAACACCATATGACAACATCATATGACCCCTTTCAGTACGTCAACAAAAAACATTAGTATGACCTTTTCACAACGTGAAATTAAAAAAACGTTTTACATCGTAGTTGTGTTTGCTGGGTTAGTTATTTTTGGTTTGTTAAATAAAAACAGTGGGAAGGAAATCAGATGCGTGCATTTCGTCTTAAAGAGACAGCGCTTTCTTAATGTTAATCAAACAACAAAATACAGAGAAAATCACTCACTGCTCTTGACTGAATCACTTTATAACTTTAATAAGAATTAATGTATATTTGATTCATACAGTGTAGTGTTCTAAAGTTTAATTACATTTTTAAAGACCCTTTTGACAAATCATTGTTTAACACAATACTGTGCAAATAGAGAAATAGGCTTGTTCCACTTCCCCTCATAGTGTTACTATGGCATACATTCAAAGAAAAGTACAGGCATTTAATTAAGTACAGCAGTTGGCAAAAGTTTTGAGAATGACACAAATATTAATTTTCACAAAGTCTGCTGCTTCAGTGTTTTTAGATCTTTTTGTCAGATGTTACTATGGTATACTGCAATATAATTACAAGCATTTCATAAGTGTCAAAGGCTTTTATTGACAATAACATTAAGTTTATGCAAAGACTGAATACTTGCAGTGTTGTCCTTTCTTTTTCAAGACCTCTGCAGCTTGCCCTGGCATGCTGTCAATCTGCTTCTGGGCCACATCCTGACTGATGGCAGCCCATTCTTGCATAATCAATGCTTGGAGTTTGTCAGAATTTGTGGGTTTTTGTTTGTCCACCCGCCACTTAAGGTTTGACCAGAAGTTCTCAATGGGATTAAGGCCTGGGGACTTTCCTGGCCATGGACCAAAAATGTTGATGTTTTGTTCCCCAAGCCACTTAGTTATCACTTTTGCCTTATAGCAAGGTGCTCCAGCATGCTGGAAAATGCATTGTTTGTCACCAAACTGTTCTTGTATGGTTGGGAGAAGTTGCTCTCAGTCATGAATAAAGAATGGAGCAAAAACATACACTGTGTCTTAGACAAAATTGTGAGGAGCCCACTCAATTGCTGAAGACATAGCAACCCCATACATGAATGGTCTCAGGATGCTTTACTGTTGGCATGACACAGAACTGATGGTAGCGCTCACCTTTTCTGGACAAACTTTTTTCTGGATGCCCCAAACAGGAAAGGGATGTTCATCCAGGAAAAGACTTTACCCCAGTCCTCAGCAGTTCAAACCCTGTACCTTTTGCATAATATCAGTCTGTCCCTGATGTTTTTCTTGGAGAGAAGTGGCTCTTGCTGCCCTTGTCTTCCACAAGGCCATCCTCCAAAAGTTTTTTTTTTTTTTTTTGCCTCACTGTTGGTCAGATGCATTTCCACCGGCTGCTGCCATTCCGAGAAGCTATGCACTGGTGGTGCCCGATACCGCATAGTGAATCAACTTCAGGGGAGACGGTCCGGGTGCTTTCTGACCTTTCTTGGGTGGCCTGAAGCCTTCTTCACAACAAGTGAACTTCTCTCCTTGAAGTTTTTGATGATTCGATAAATGGTTGTGTAACAAAGTTCGTAGATCGGGAAGAAGGAGGTGTGAACCGGCGAACATTTAAAGACTTCAATAATAAAATAAACAAACACAAAACTGAAAATAGCACGACACCCCTCACGGACGACTGCCGTGCACAAACAAAACAACATAAAGTCCAGGCCTGGTCCTCTCTCATCTTTCACTGTCGTAACTCCTCCTTTTATCCTTCCGGAGCTCCTCCGTGGGACTCGAGACCGGTGAGTGGCGCAGGTTTCGCTCATCATCATTTACTCCACCGGCCTCGCTCCGTTCCCACGGCCCCACCCCACTCGTCACATAATGATAATAGCCACGAGACTGCACTCTACTCCCCACCCCCGGGGGCCCCGTCAGGGCTGCCCCAGCACCTGGGGGTAAGGACAGACGAGGCGAGAGAAAAGGAGATGGAAGAATGAGGAGAAACAGATACGAGAGAGGGGAGAGAGGAAAAAAAAAAAAAAATTCCTCGGTCCAGTTCCCAGACAAAACTGCCGCTTGCGTCCTTCAAACCAGCTGAGAGTATCACTATCGGTGCCAGCGATGGTACTGGACAGCCTTTGTGTGGACGGCCCGACGCTCCTCCGCCTCTGGCGGATGGCGATGGCTCCTCCGGTCGAGGGCAGCCGGCAGCGAGTCCCCCGTTCCCTGCTCCTCCCCAATCATGGCAGACGGCAGCAGGCTCTTGGCGAACGGCGCCGACTCCTCCACTCCCTCTTGGACAGCAGCCACCCCTCCTCGACCCAGGAGAGCGGCAGCGAGCTCTCCGTCCCACCTAGTCTTCCATAGTTCCAGCACCACCTCCTCGGGCAGCCACCGGCGGTCTCTCAGCTTGTTCCTGCTGCCCGATCTCAGCTAGCAAGGGCTCTGTTGACAGCCTGTGTTCCTCCTCCGCCCAGTTCGGCACCAAGTACAATGTTGTAGATTTAGAAGAAGGAGAGATGGGAACGGCGAATATTTAAAGACCTTACTAATAAATAAACCCAAACTGAAAAGTCAGTGAGACAGCCCCTCACAGACGACCGCCGCACACAAACAGAACCACAAAACAAAATAATAGTCCAGGCTGGTACTCTTCATCCTTCCTTTTTTTTATCGTTACTCCTCCTTCATCTGTCCGGAGCCTCTCCGTGGGATCGAGACCAGGGAGTGGCGCAGGTGGCGCTCCTTATCATTAAATCCACCGGCCTCGCTCCGTTCCCCGGCTCGGCCCCACTCCACTAATCACAGTTGATTTAGGTGACAATATTACTAGCAGCAAATATCTGCCTGTGAATCCCTTTTGTGCAAAGCAATGATGACTGCAGTGTTCCTTGCAGTAACATGGTAAACAGAGAAGAACATTGATTTAAAGCACCACCCTCCTTGTAAAGCTTCCAGACTGTTATGCAAACTCAATCAGCAGACAGAGTGATCTCTAGCCTTGGGCTGTCAACACTCCACCTGTGTTAAAGGCAGAGGTAAGTGATTTCTGGTAGACAATGTTGAAATTTGAAATCACCAAACAAACACGCCCCTACCCCAAAAGGTTCTCGCCCCTATTTTGATAGCTCTGCCCCACATATACATATGCAACCCAGGCAACGATTAGTTCTGTGAAACAAAGCAAAACCAATGTTTCATCTTGTCTACGGGTGTGAGCGGCGCAGCGCAAAGAACCCGGCAGCAGTTTTCTGTCGGAGATTTGATTTATGACGTGCTGACACAAATCTCAAATGGTTTTCAACGGTCGTTTGATCGCGTTCCAGTGTAGGCAGACTTTAGCTGTTGCGGTGCAGACACGTTGTTACTCACCTATCGAGAAGAAACAAGCAACCTCGGCGTCCGATCGCAGGCCTCCGCTCCTTGAGTTTTCTCCAGCGCTAGAAAGCTGATCCGATATTTACACAGGACCTACTTCTTGCCTTAAGCCTTCTTTAGACGTTTTCCGCTTTTGTTTTTTATCCGCCATCTCTATCTTTCTGTCGCTCGGCTCGGCTAATGTCCGTCCCATGCACTGAAAGCGCTCTCCTCCACATCACGAGACGAGTAGACATGCCCCTTATTGCTGATTGGCTACAAGTTTGTTTTGCTATTTGGTCCGAATCAGTTTTCTAATGTGTTTTTGAAAAATCACATACCCTGCCTTTAACGAGAGAATCACTGACATGATGTCAGCTGGTCCTTTTGTGGCAATTGGCTGTAATACAGTGGAAATGTTTTTCGGATTAAATTCATTTTCATGGCAAAGAAGAACTTTGCAATTAATTGCAATTCATCTGATCACTCTTCATAACATTCTGGAGTATATGCAAATTGCCACCATAAAAACTGAAGCAGCAGATTTTGTGAAAATTAATATTTGTTATTCTCAAAACTTTTGGCTACGGCTGTATATATTGCAATATTCATATGCCTGTAAGTAATCTGACAAACTGAACTATATTAGACGTCAAACTCAAACACCCACAGAAGGCGCTAAAATAAAAACATGAAATTATCATGTTTTATGAGCAAAAACATATCCTAAATATCAACAATCAAATTTAAATTTTACACATTTGTTACATCAAATGTACAGTTCAGTGTGCTGTTGAGGGGAAATCAAGAAATAGGAGACAATACTGGCTGTAGAAGAGTTTATTTGGAGCTGATGTTCTGTTATCATATTTGTGTTCAAAAGATTTGATTAGTGCGAAACATACAGAGTCATAACCACACCAGATATACAAAGAGTTTCTTAAAAGACACATATATCATTATACAGAAATAAAACAGACTTCTGGCCACTTTCAAAACTCAATAAGTAGATTCACTCACAACTTACTGATGAACAAATCAAACATGAAAGTGAATCAGAAAAGTGATGAAGTAGCCTATGAAAACGGTTGATGTAAGTAAACACATTAGCGTTTAATTTCTGCTGCAGATGAAGTTGAGTTTGTCAGTTTCAGGACGGCTGATCCAGCGCTGATCTCCTCCAGACTGAACTGCTCCTTTTCTCTTCTCGAGGCTGCAGTTTTCCGGTGTCGTCCCGTTCCCTGGAGCCCAGTTCTGATAGCACACCATCTCTCCACTCACCCAGAGCCACATGTTCATGATGCAGTAGTTGTGTAAACCCAACCACACCGCCGCAGTAGACGCCCGTTTAACCACGTTCATCACACGACGCTGAATCTCTTCTGAATGAACCGAGACCAGATCCACATGATTCTGTCTGCAGTATCTCAGAGCTTCAGACCACGTCAGATTCTCTCTGATCACAATCAGTTTATCTGGAAACCAAACAAAGCACAAGCAGAAGCTAGAGAGAGACTGATCAAAAACAACATGCAGAAGAAGCACTGTGGATGAATTTGTCATGTCGGACATTCAGCGTGAACTTTAGGAGATCTGGAGGTGATGATGGATTGTGTGTGTTTTGTGAGGATCTACTCACCTTCATGACACACTAAAGGAAACTTATTGGTGCAAGAAATGTCATTCCATCGTCCCGGAGTCGTTTCAATCATTGTACAGTCTTCATTACCTCCAACATTATTAGGTTCACCAGACTTTCCAGTATCTGAATGAGGAGTTACTCTGATCTGACCACTGCCACAAGTCTTTGACTCTGAACAGACCGATCCAGACATATGATCCAGATGAGTAATTATCACTAATGATCTTCTGAACCCGTTGACTCTCATTCTGGTTTCTCACACGGACCAGATCAATGTGATTCTGTCTGCAGTAACTCTGAGCGTCTCTCCAACTCTTCAGCTGATTGACAAAGACGAGTCCTGTGTTCGCTTTAAGAAAAAGACTCATGAATCAGTTTGTTCATTATTCGTATGCTGCTTTATGGTTTGGATGTGAACAGGAGCAGCGGTGGAAACATCAGAAACACTTCATTCATAGACTTGAGCTGCTTCTACAGCTGGTGATATATTGAATATTCACAATGTTTAAGATATTTTAAATCATACCATGATCTGTCTAAAAACTAGATTCTGATTGGCTGGAACGAATGCATTCAAACCATTAAATGAAACACACACACATACAGTTAGACAGTCAGTCGCACACAGAGAAACATTTAGAAACACAGAAACTTGATGTCAACCCTGTACCATGACTTTTATTATAAAATAGCTTCATTATGGAATCGCTACGTTACATTTCTCTGCATCGGGGGTTTATATTATAATGACATTATAACTTCTACATGGAGCAGACTCAAGTTAATCTACATATGTAAAACAAAGCCCTTGTAGGTTTGTGTTGAGATTCTGAAGGCTGAAAATATCAAGCTGAAGCACCTCTAATCACTACAGTACGTTTTTTTTATTAATAATATAAGATCAATGTAGATCTCTAGGATTTTTAGGCTCTTTACTTGCAAGTTTCCATTATGACAAATGATCATATAGATAACAAAAGATCAAAGTGTGTTCAGTGAATGAAGTCTTTTCTTCTGGCAAATACGACATAAAATACAGAAATTGTCTCAACACTGAAAGTGTGACAAATATCCACAGTCTATTCTAAATTCACGACCAAATTAAACAGTCATACTGTTTAGTATTCCATTAAAATCTGGTATATGGTGCATCTAAAAAGAACTCACTGTTGTTGCAGATGAAGTGTCGGGCAGCACTACATGACAAATCATGCCACTGTCCATTTAACATCATAGCACACTCATCTATGCCTTCTGGTTGTCCAGTAGCCCAGTTCAGATAGAGTGCAGGTTCACCTGAAGACCACTGCCATTCATCACGAGCCGTCCTCTGCAGCCCAATCCAGACATACTGAAGACTTCTGTCATTCACACTCTTGTTCAGCTCGTTCATGTCGGTCATGTCTTCAACGGTGGCCAGATCTGTGTAATTCTCTCTGCAGTATCTCTGAGCTTCAGTCCAGGTCTTGTTCTCATTTATAAAGTGATACTGACGCTGAGCACATTCAGACACGGAGCAGAGAGCTGTGAAAGAGAGGCTTTGATTGAATGCTTTTCAGAACAGGATCAAACCTAATGAAACTAAATAAAACCTCAAACACACTCACCAATGAGAAGAATGACGACATACAGAGTTTGGTCCATTTCTGAGCAAGAAAAATATAGATAAATATTCACATTTTGGTGTGAAACATGATTTCAGTGATAATTAAAAACAGGAACATAAATGCACCGTACACAATGATTAAGACAATATTAACATATCTAAAAGTCTAGTTAAAGAATGAACGTGTGAGTTGTTCTTACTTTAGAGGTCGTGTGCTTCTGTCCTGAGTCTGATGTTTCTGTCTGTGATTATTATATCTGCTCTCATCCCTCATTCAGCATCACATCATTTGTTTATTACTCTAAACAAAAGCACTTTTCATTTTTCTTCCTCGTTCATGTGTTTTTCTCTGTGTTGCTGTAATTCTACAGAAGTGAGTTGATTTGAATGTGGTAGATCTGGAGGGTGTATGTTTCTGTACGCACACAACGTAATGACACATGCAAATAAAAGACAATAGTAACAACACACTCAACACTCTATTAATGGAAATCATAGGCACAGAGAAAATTATGTACATTTACATTTAGTCATTTAGCAGACGCTTTTATCCAAAGCAACTTACAAATGAGGACAATGGAAGCAATCAAAATCAAAATGATATACACGTGCTATATCAATTCTCAGTTAGCTTTACAAATCTCATGTACACAGGTGACGTTGCTTCCTCTTCATATGATGCCAACTCCGTCAACATTATAGCAGTACATCTCATTTGCTGGTGTTACGAAACATGCTTGCTACTTGAACCACTTTCTCTCTCTTTTTTTCACTGATTAACATATGGTTCAATGCAAAGGAAAGCCACTTCGTTACATAAGAAATGATCTGTCCAATGTTGGAAATTCAGGAAAGAGTATGAGTGAAGAAAGGATTATCATCCCAAAGTTTGTGTGCTTGTACCTCTAGAAGTTAGATTCTGGTTCCTATGAAACTTTTCTTTAAGGATGTTCATTTTCAAGGCCCTATATGGTTCAATCCCAGATATGTTGAAAATCAAATGTGGGTCACTTTACAGCTAATACTAATTGAATTTTAAAGAAAAATATCTAAAGAATAAATATTGTATCTAGAAATCTATCTTGTTTCCCGCTATTAAAACAATGGCATAGAACATACCTGAGTGCCGAAAATGTTAATTTTCTGAAGTTTGCATGCCTGTCATATGATTTATTTTAGAAATTTCTTTTGGAATCTTTATTTTTAGGCTCTGTATGGTTTATCTCCAGAGATATGTGGATTTCAGTGCAACTCCATGTCCAAATACTTGAATCCTACGCATATTCAGTGAACCAAATGTAAATTTGCTAACCATTGACACGGCAAATATGCAAATAAAAACAGTAAGCCAGGGTTTAGAAATGTACAGTGTGATAGGTCATATTATCAATGATCAGCATTAATGTTTAACTCCAGGTAAAGTATGAGCAGTGTGAAAAATAAAATATTAACCAGGATCCCATTTACTGAGGGTTCAGAATTACCCAGTATTAATTATTTCAAGTATGAGAGAACTTTAAATGTTTCAAAGTTTGAGGTTCTATCAGTGATTCTGCCAAATATGCTCCTTAGCAGTGGATAATACTTGATCTATGACTATATCTATGATATAACAATTAACAACTAAGACTTTCACTATTTCGCACATCCTGTAGTAACAAATTCCATAGATAAGGAGCTGCATGACTAAAGGCTCGAGAGCCCATAGAAGTTGTGTGAATTCGAGGAAAAACAAGAGTCCAGAAGTACAGGCACCTTTCTACTCACCGCGGGAGTTTTGCTCGTTCATTCTCGTGAGTGTTAACATTCCTCCGCAAGCGCACATGAGCTTGGCTTTACAGAAACTCACTGATCAGATCACAGAGACAGAACAACATCACCCGGACTCTGTTTTAATAATTCTCGGGGACTTTAATAAAGCAAATCTCTCCCGTGAACTGCCTAAATACAGACAGCATGTTACATGTCTCACCAGAGACATTAATATACTGGATCACTGTTACACCACAATAAGGGATGCATATCACTCTGTCCCATGGGCAGCTTTGGGGCTCTCTGATCACTGTTTGGTTCATCTTATACCGACCTACAGGCAGAAACTGAAATCAGCTAAACCTGTATTAAGGACTGTAAAAAGATGGACTAATGAAGCAGAGCAGGATTTACAAGCTTGTTTCGACCTCACTGATTGGAGTGTTTTTGAAGCTGCAGCCACCGATCTGGACGAGCTCACAGAGACTGTAACATCTTATATCAGTTTCTGTGAAGATATGTGAATTCCTACCAGGACTCATTTAACCTACAGCAACGACAAACCATGGTTCACTGCAAAACTCAGACAGCTCCGTCAGGCCAAAGAAGATGCTTACAGGAAGAGGGACCGAGTCTTGTATAAACAGGCTAAATATACACTGGAAAAGGAGATCAGAGTGGCAAAGAAGGCCAAACATCCTGATCTTGATCATTTTCAAACTCTGGAGCATCTTTCACCCAAAATAAGCAGTGACTGTGCGGAGAGCCACGTAAATGGAATTGTACTCTGTAAAAAAAGTCAATTACCTCACCAATAGGCCGAGCGGGTGACATGATCAGATCTCTCATTAAGGCTTCGACGTGTTTTTCAAACATCCGCATGGCTGTGACTGGGTTGCTTCTTAATATTTCACATTTTTCAGACCAGTCTAATTCATCAAAGTTCAGTTTCACCTTGTTGTGCTTTAATAGCAGTTATGACTTCTGGCCATCTCATCTCAGCAGCACTAAACGTACAGAAAAATGTAATAGGACCACTAAGAAAGCAGTCTCTTACAATTATGATGGGGGTCATAGAATCATTTAATGTGAAAACAGTTAGTGCCCTATCCGATGGCACAAACGTCTACACATCAACAAGTCTTGGAAGATTTTCAGAATTTGAGGAGGGGGTGACATATTTTCTTAAAAATGTCACAGTTAATACTAAGTATGGCCGCCAAAATGTATATTTTGGTCGGACATCAAGCAAAGTAACTGCACATTCAGAATGACTGTGATTTGACCTGAATAGCTTACCCGTTGGCTTATTATTTGTTAGAAAACACTCTGTCTTTTTAAGAAATTGTTCCAGATATGCCTCACCCCTCCTTTTCTTCTCTCACTCGTTCCCTATACAGCATTCTCTCTCTGAATCCCCCCTCCTCTATCTGTTCTCTCTCTCTTATTGTTTTTAATATCTCTTACTCATATTCGAGGTATGAATGCGCACATGTATACATTAGCTTTTCTTGATTTAAATGCCCAAATAAGGAGATGAATGCTAGGACTATAAGGGTAAAGGAGTTCGTGAGGAACTCTGAAGAGAGTGCCTCATCCTTCGCTAAAAGTCTATTCCTAATATGTCCATGTTTTTCTGTACATGTGGCCATTTTATATAAACATGTTCTTAGCCAAAGATCCTATATGTGTATGTTATTTATATCCTCATTGGTTAAAGGGTCGAAACTACCCTCGACATATGCATATATAATATCCTTGTATCTATGAATGAAGTTGAAGTATTGAGAATACAATTTTGTGTGTTTTCTTGCTTCCCGGCCGTTATTTACACTTTAAGGGACTGAGAAGATTTCACGGTGGCAAAGAGAATTTACAGAGGGACCAATTGTTATTTTTATTAACATATTCGGCCAGATACAACGTGAGAAGACAATGTTCCCGATGGCCGTTCCCATCTTGACGCGGCTTATATGTGGCCAGAAGGTCCTGGAGGTTTGACTTTGGCGCGACGAGGCCTTGAGTGAGCCTACTTGGATGAAGGGTGAGCTCAGCACACCTAAGGCAACTAAACTCTCAACATATACATCCAAAGGTACACATATAATGCTGTTTCTCTAGAACTAGGGATGGACAATATTGGACTTTAGGGCTGTCACTAACGATTATTTTGTTGATCGAGTAATTGATTGATTAATTTTGATTAATCAAGTAATTCGATTTTTTTTTTTTTTAAACAAACCTAAGTGAACAATAACCTTTAAAATGGCTTAAAGTACATATGTAATAGCAATGAGGCAATAGTAACTGGTTCAAACAAAACAAAATATATTATATATAATATTAAAATCCTATGTACATTACGTATTGTAGCAAATGTCAGCAGAGGGAGGATTGAACAGCAGAAGGATTGAACTCTTATTCTGAAATTGCGATTAGCATCTAGCTCGTTTAGAAACATACCGACACGTTCTCGTGTTGACAAGTTAATAAATGATTTACCTTATAAATCTTTGTTAAGGTACCATATGCAGTTTTGGATGTTTCATAATTCAATTAGTTTACTTCAAGTACGAGTTTAGCTGGATTAAGGTACTCAAATGACTGTTTACATGGTAATTTCTTAATCGGAGTATTCTTTTAATCAGGTTAATATCGGAGTAGTGTTGTCCACGTAAGCGCACTCATAATCAGTTAAGTTAAAAGCACCAAATAGAACTTTTGACTAACATAGTATTCCACTTGTTGCTATAATTCTGTTTCAAATTTCATATATTTGATTTTTGATCGCACTCTACTAGTTAAATGCCACTGAAATATCAATAAGCTCGTAAAATCATTGTGCTTTTAAAGGAATGTACACTTACAGAAGTTTAAATGGTATTTTTGTATTTAGATTGCTGAGAGAGAGGCAGTCACTGCTGTGGTGGAGATTGTGGGCGTCTCCACAGACTCACTCAGCTGAGCAGCGACTTCGAGGAGCTTTGAGTCCCGCCTGACCTCTACCACAGCAGTTTGGAGGAGCTCATCCAAAGCCTGCCTGCAAAATTAGGCATTAAGCACTTTCATCAGCGTGTTGTAGATATTTCTTTTGTTAATACTTAAATCAGTTCATTTATTATTAGGTTTAGTTCACATTTAGTGAATATAGCTTACTAATTTGGTTAGTTTTAGTTGCAGTAGTTCATGTAGTAGCAGTTTAACGGTTCACATTTTTAATAATAGTTTACATTTGGTAGTAGTTAGTAGTATATAGTAACGTATTAGCCCGAATAAAAGACGACCCTGATTATAAGACGACTCCCCTTTTTCCAGATGTACCTTTTGGAAAAAGGCTTTTTAAAAACCAAATCTTGTTTTTTAGGATTATTTCATATTGCAGTATTTTTTCCTATTTTAAATTTTTGTTTTGAACATATTTCAACCTGGTAAAATGTACCAACTCACATTTAAGAAATATACTTTTTTGATACACCATCAACAATACAAAAAAAACAGGTAGCGCATCTGACTTAGGACATTTAGGCTATCCATCTAATATTAGCCTACCAAAATCTTATTAACAGTAGAAGTTAAATCTTACTGTAGTCTTCAAATCTGGGTAATGTCTTACGTTTTAAAATCACAAAGAGAGTTTGGTCCCATCAGGCTAACGTGAAAGTCACGACTCATGCAGCTGTAAGCTCGTCTTTTTCTTTTGTTTTTACTCGCAACCTTTACAGCACCCATTACATTACGTATTTCATGGCACACTAGTTTTATGCGTATTTGGCGCCACCTATTGTTTTGGGTGTATTATTGACATGTCAAAGTGTAGACTCTGAATATAAGACGACCGCGTTTTTTTTTAGATGTATTTCCAAGAAAAAAAACATTGTCTTATATTCGGGACAATACGGTAATTTATTTCATAGTAGTTGATCAGTTTGTTTACATTTATTATCTGTTCATTTAAATGTTTTGGTTGTGTTTAATGTGTAAATAAAATGTTTTTATTTCTTCATGTTTTAAATGTATAAATATATTTGTATTAAAAAGATGTCGTTCTGATATTTCACACACGTAACATTTCAGTTACTTCAACAGTAGTGTGTAGAACTGTCTGGCGCATCATGCTAGCATAAGCATCAACATTCTCAAAGCCTTTCACAACAAAAAGGAGACCGAAGTTCTTGATTACGATTTAAGGTAAGTTGTCAAAAGTTAAGGTATCACATAAGCTCTTCTGTGTAGTTTACTTTGTATTTTACTCTCAGGATGGCAACAGAACATTGTGTAAACGTACCATGCTGTAGTGTCCTTATCTGTGACTACTTTTCCAGTAAGCTACCAGTTTTCCACTCTGGACCCGTTCTGAAACGTGCAATAGTTACCCTCCGCAGAATGTTGTTTGGAGGTGCATATACGTTTTTCAACCTGGAGATTTGGTTTGGTCCTCACACTGCACATAGTTTGACCCATTAAATATAACTATAAAAAAAATGTATTAATAAGACTGATAATATTATTGAACTTTATTTTTGTTTTAAATAAAATAAACTAAATCATAACGTGAGATAATACTATTGTATTTAAAATTAAATGGGAGTAATAAATAAAAATACAATTATTTTATAGTAAACTTAAAAATAAAATGCTAATATTTACTACTATGATGAATTTTCATCATTTTCAAACTTAAAATCAGCAGGCTTATTTTATTTTGGCGGGTTGTCGGCAAGTACTGTATATGCGCTTCCGAGTTAAAGAAATGTCACAGTTTTGCATTGTGCTTTGAAAACGTTTTTTTTTTAATAGAAATCTTACGCAGTACAGTTTGTCGATCTAAAATGGTAATTGTGCATTAATAGCTGTCAACCATGTCGGTACGCAAATGCGCTGTCAGAACTTATTACGCATTTCTAATTTTGGTCGCGCATGCGCACCTGCGTTCCACTTATTCCCAGCAGATACCATGATTAAATAAAAGATCATATCTAAAATGTATAAGAAAATGACAAAAACAAACCATACCGCTCTGAATCGTCCTGTGCTTGCAAAGTCTATGTTAGAAAAATCCGTTCTACATGCTCCTCTAACATCCTCTGGTTTTAAATTGCATTAGTGGAAGTGCATTAGCATGGTTCAAATTGTACTTATCTGACCGCCATCAATTCGTAGCAGTGAATGAAGAGGTATCATATCGATCACAAGTGCAGTATGGAGTACCTCAAGGCTCAATTAGCTTTACATGTTACCCTTGGGAGAAATAATCATGAAACACGGTGTTAGCTTTCACTGTTATGCTGATGATACTCGGCACTATATTTCTTTGAAACATACCAATTTGAAAAACTAGTGGAATGCATACTCGGTATTAAAAACTGGATGACAAATAATTTCTTACTGCTAAATTCTGAAAAAACAGAGGTGTTAATTATAGGACCAAAAACCTCTGCATGTAATAACCCAGAACACTGTCTAAGACTGGGGGTGAATGGCTGCTCTGTCAATTCTTTGTCATCAGTTAGGAACCTAGGTGTGTTATTTGATAGCAATCTTTCCTTAGAAAGCCATGTTCCTAGAATTTGTAAAACTGCATTTTTCCATCTCAAATATATCTACATTACGACCGATGCTTTATTGGGTGGTTGTTCTGCGCACTTAATAAACAAACTCCAGCTAGTCCAAAAATGCAGCAGCTAGAGTTCTTAATAGAACCAGAAAGTATGACCATATTAACCTGGTTCTGTCAACACTGCACTGGCTACCTGTTAACCTCCTATAGATTTTAAATCTTGCTTATTACTTATAAAGCCCTGAATGATTTAACAACTCAGTATTTGAATGAGCTCTTATTGTGTTATAGTCCTCCACGTCCGCTGCGTTCTGAAAACTCTGGCCATTTGATAATACCTAGAATATCATAATCAACTGCGGGCGGAAGATCCTTCTCCTATTTAGCACCCAAACTCTGGAAAAATCTACCTAGCATTGTTCGGGAGGCACACAAACTCTGTCAGTTTAAAATCTATATTAAAGACCCACTCTTTACCTGGCATCACAACACACTAAGCACCATTTCGTCATATTCATTTTCCATACACCGATGTACTCGCTTACATTTGCTAAAGAATGGCATCGACCTAATATTAGTCTGTTTCTCCTCTTATTCCGAGGTCCTGTAGCCACCAGATCCAGTACGTATCCAGACCAATGGTCCCTGCAGTCACCCGTATCAGAACGGTTCAACCCAGAGGTGGAATCAGCACCTAGAGAGGACACTACAGGCCCTGAAAGACGTGGAAGACGAGGACAACTCGAGAGCCCCAGATACGATTCCCATGCGTACCTTGTCTCCTTATGACACCCGGGACAAGACCCCAGACCAGATGATCCTTTGACACAAGGCTTTGCTGCAGCCTGGAATTGAACGCTGGTTTTCGTCTGGGCCAGTGGAGAACTGCCCCCCCGACTTAGCCTGTTTCTCCAAGGTTTTTTCTCACATTCTGTCACCGATGGAGTTTGGTTCCTTGCCGCTGTCGCCTCTGGCTTGCTTAGTTGGGGACACTTCATTTCCAGCGATATCGTTGACATGATTGCAAAGATACTATTTAAACTGAACTGAGCTGGATGATGACATCACTGAATTCAATGATGAATTGCCTTTAACTGAAGATTGAGTGTTTATTATTGTCTTCTTGCATTAATGACACACTAATTTTCCTAATTAATGCTGTTCAGTTGCTTTGACACAATCTGTATTGTTAAAAGCGCTATATAAATAAAGGTGACTTGACTTGACTTGACAACGAAGCATATACCCTCTTGCGCCTTACCGGTAATCACGGATTGCAAGAGCAACGACCAGACATTTTCAGGCCACTTTAAAGAAGCTGCAACTCTTTCGAAATGACAAAAATATTTCTCAACATCCTTTTCACTCCGTTTTCGGCCAACATCGAACTCATGTAATAATGTAACAATGTACCATGTTCATGTAATGCACATGTAACAAAAGGAATACTTTGTCTAAAAAAAAAATAGTAATTAGGTCTAATTTAATTGGCCTCAAGTCGTCCCTTGGGGCTTAAAAGTTCTGGACACCATTTACTTGCATAGCATAGACCTACAGAGCTGAGAAATTATTCATGAAATGTTTGTACATGTTCAACAAGAGAAATAAAGTCATGTGTATCTTGGATGGCATGGGGAGAGTGTTTTAAATGTGGGTAAACACAAGTCTATTGTGCTGAATGAATGATTGTACATAATTTGATTAATCAGAAATAAAATAATTTCAAATTAATACATTGATTTGTGTAACATATTCTGAAGAACATCAGTCTGTCATTTGCTGCAATTTGATTAAAAAAAAAAAAGAAGCAAAATAAAAAATATGCAGTACAGGTAGCTGGTAACTGCTTTTTCTTAACAGTACTCATTTTCTGTGTTTACACATTTACCTCCTGAGTGCAACTGCATCTCACTTTAATATGTTCCTTGGTAGGCTACTGTAGAAGAATTGTAGAAGTAAAATGTAATATCCTGAAATATGCTTGAATTACATTACAGTTAAAGGATTTAAAATGACACCTTCACGAAGTATGGCAAAAGGTGTAAAGATGTGATTTCAATGTTGACAGCGAATGGTATTGGATACACACAATGGCAAAACTAAGAATTTCAATTTAAACTATTATGAAAATGCGTTATATTTATATGTTAAATTTTTAAACCACGATGAAAATATTTCATCTTCCATCTTTATTCAGCGCTTGGGGATTTCCGCATTAATATATATATATATTAAGGGTGCTCCGATTGATCAGCTACCGATCACTATCGGCCGATAATCGCTTTGGGATGATTGATCGGCGGTCTCTAAAAAGGCCGATCTCAAAAAAACGATCTCAAGCTGATGACGCGCCTGCCGTGCGAGGTTTAGCACGACATGCAGCGGCACCGTCAGTCTCTGTCCGGCGCGGGTGAAATCATTATAATGCTGAAGGTGAGGTACAGTTCACATCTCTTCATTAAATAACTTCTAAAGTAATTTGAAAAAGTTTCTGTGAGACATAATTTCACAAACAGCATGAGTGAATCACTGCGTGCGCTCTCTTTCTCTCTCAAAATGCAAAATGGCTTCAAATCACATCGCGCATGCACTATATTAAGTGAGCTGCCCACTGCACAGTTGACACAGGAATGGTCACTTGCACTATCGAGGCAGTGTCGCATCGTCACTAAAGTTTATAAATTGCATTTTTTCTTTTTAATTCTTGCCAGTGTTTAAACCATTCAGCGCTCGCGCGCTCTCCTGGAGACTGTGCGCTCATGCACACTCGCAGCGCACACACATAATCCCGGTTCACATTACTTGTTTGCGGTCGTAAGTTTTTTTTTTTTCCCCGCGCTCGGTTAACGGATTAAGCGTCACGGACATGCACACAACACGGTTGCGGTTCAGCAGTGTGTTTAGGAGCGGTGCATCTGCAGCAGTGCAGAGATCGTTTCCACACCGAGTGTATTTTAGCTGCGCTGCACGTGCTGAATTAAAGTAACAGTGCATTGTTTGCAGTAAATATGAACATGGATTGACACAAAAATGTAGTAATTACACCGTAAATGCATATTATTTAAGTCTACTGTGTTTCACAGGGAACACATATGGCTTTTTTTTTGGTTAGGTTTAAAGGAAAAGAGCACTTTTAATTAAAGTTCTTTATGAACTGCAGGATTGCTTGTAACAAAGATTTAAATGCAAAAGAAAAGGCAGTCGAGCTGACTGTTTCTGCCAATGGTAAGTTTTAATTTAGAATGTTTTGTGATAACGTAAGAAAAGTAATTTAAATATTTTGCTTTAGCAACTTAATATATAAATCTAGAATTAAATGCAAAAGTAAAAAGCATTGAATAATGTTTGAAAGATTGTATTACTGTACTGTGTAAAAAAAGAATCACAATGTTGAAAAAGCATTTTAAGTAACAATGTTTGGACTTAAAATCAAAATAATGGATAAATGTTGTTTGTGGTAAACAGCCACGGATCAGGAGCAGACTCTTGTGTGAAAGCCCGGTCCGTGCTGCTTCTGTACCACACATGAACTACATACGCACTGCAAACGGAGTGTGTGTGAACCTCACATACAGCTCACAAAATCAGGCTTGCGCTGTGTAAGCTATTGTGCAACAATTACACGATTGTAAAAACAAAAATACAGTGCATGATCAAATATTTAGGTGAGATAAATATACATTTTTGGAAAATGTCTAAAAAATGCCCCCCTCCACTCCTCAAATGAAAAAAAAAATCCTCTCACAAGAGTCACCTAAGAGAGGGATTCATTTTCAAAAATGAAATTCAGGCTCTGAATAAATGTCTAAAAATCTTGATTGAATCATCACTATAAATAATTCTACATGATAAAAAGAAGGCTTTAAAAAGATCGGTATCAGTGATCGGATCGGCAGATACTGCTTTCTGTGATCGGCGATCAGTAATCGGCCTCAAAAATCCTGATTGGAGCACCCCCCATATATATATAATATTTCTAATATTTCCACATATTAGGGTACACGATGTGGTGAATTAATTCTTTGATTGAAGTAGTATTCCTTTTTTTTCCTCACGCCACTTGTACCTCAGTGCCTTGGTTGATTTATTTGGTTATTTTTTTATTAGCTGTATAGTCACTTTATGTGACGTAACGTGGGGTTTGGGTCTTGTTTTCATGTCTTTTATTTTGTAATTTGATTCATGCTGTTGCTGTCATGCTTCCCTTGCCCTCATGTATATCTGCCTTGTGTATGTGTCATGTTCTAATTGGTTGTCCTAGTCATGTGTCTTGCTCCTCATTGGTTATTGTCCTGTCATGTGACTCAGTTCTGTTCACTCATTGGTTGATTCTTGTCATGTGACCCATAGTGTTTGATACAAATAGCCCTCATGTTCCCATTGTTCTTTGTTGTGTATTAATGTATGTACCTGCTGTCGGTGAGTCTAGTCTGTTCATGCTACGTCCAGAGTCGTCAAGTCCAAGTCCTTTGTGGGATCCCTTTGTAAATAAACTGCACATGGGTTCTCACTTGCCATTCAGTTGACGACTATATATTACGATTGTGTTAATGTACCAGCCTCAATGCTCAAATAAATACAATTTTATAGAATGATTAAAAACTCAAAAACGTGGGGGTCCCAGTGGTGACTTTGAATCACAACGCTGTAAAACTATAAGTCTGCAGGTAGGGGGGGGGGGGGGGGTGGGGGGGGGGGGGGGGGGTGATTATGATTTGAAATGTGTGGCCGTTTGGCCGTTTCAAAGTATTGAACCAAGTCTACGAAAATCAGTGTTGTTCTGACGGATAATGATGGTCAAGGAGAGGGTGCTGTGGATGACTGCGTGAATTCTTGCGTCTCTTGCTGACAGATATAAGAAATGACCAGTTAACCAAAAAATGTGTCATTAGATGTTAATGGTTACAGCTGTTGCTGATCAACCACAATAGCCTCCTGATAACTCTAATGGCATCTCAGGAACTGCACTCCTATGGTTCAAATCTTACCTCTCAGGTATGTCCTTCAGGTGTCTTGGAAGGGGAGGTTTCTAAGTCACAATTCTGCTACTGGGTCCTCGGGCTCAGTGCTTGTACCACTTCTCTCTCTTTCATCATTAGATCGTCATCCGAAACATGGCTTTTCCTATCACTGCTATGCTGATGACACTCAACTCTACTTCTCATTCTAACCAGATGATCCAACGGTAACTGTTCGCATTGCAGCCTGACTGAGAGACATTTCTGGCTGGATGAAGAACCACCACCTTCAACTCAGCCTTGCGAAGACAGAACTGCTTGTGGTCTCGGCCAACCCAGCACTTCATCGCAACTTCTCTATACAGCTAGGTTCATCAACCATGACTTCTAGGACAGCCAGGAACCTTGGAGTTGTGATTAATGATCAGCTAAGCTTCACAGACCATATTACTACAACAGCCCGGCCCTGCAGATTTGCTTTATACAACATTACGAAGATTTAGACCCTTCCTAACAGAGCAGACCGCACAACTCCTTGTCCAAGCTCTTTTTCTCTCCAGACTGGACTATTGTAATGCTCTCTTAGTAGGCCTTTCGATATGTACTATCAAGCCTCTGCAACTGATCCAGAATGCTGCGGCAAGATTGGTCTTCAATGAGCCGAAAAGAACGCACGTCACACCTCTGTTCATCAATTTTGCACTGGCTACCATTAGCTGCTCGCATTAAATTCAAGGCACTGATGTTTGCCTACAAGACAACCACTGGCTCTGCACCAAAGAACCTAAACTCATGAACAACGCATTGTGGTACCATCCTAAAGAGGCACAAAATCACTCTCACTACCTTTACCTCGACAGTGCCAAACTGGTGGAATGATCTGCCTATCTGAATTTGAGCAGCTGAGTCTATGGCCATCTTCAAAAAACATCTAAAGACACATTTTTTTCGTCAGCAGTTGACTAATGCTAACATTTTTTTATTCTATGTCTCTTTTTCTGGAAAAAAAACGGTTACTGGGTGAAAGTAAGAAAAGACATTATTTTTTTTACACCAAGTCTGCTCAGAAGCTCATGGTCGTCTCTTTGTAATGGAGTTGTGCTGTTCAGTGGTTCAAAGCGGAAAACAACTAGCGTCTTGCATCTGTATGTTGTCTTTGCTGACTTGGCAAAATTCACAGTTTGAAAGCATTCTTGAAGGCCAGCAAGACTGTGAGCCCCCAGATGGTCAATACACTGTTCCTTTAAGATGTGTTTTCAGACACATTCCACTTCAACAAGCACACCTGGCTGCTCCAGGTCCTTCATTTCTATTAACAGTGGATCAAGTTGGCATCAATAGCCAACATGTGCTTTTTTTAGTAGTAACTGATGCAGGCGAGTGTGTGGCACCCAACTATATTGTCAATCTGTGCAAGCCTCTGAAGTAGCACGAGACGTCCATACAGCACATTATAGTCACACACTGGAGGAGTGCAGCACATACTCACACACTTGAACACAGGTCAGTAAACTCCCTCGCTGTCCTCCACAGGAAGAAGCAATTGGAGATGAGAAGAAGAAATATTCATATCTGAGTGATAGAGACTGAAGGGACCACATTTCGTGTGCTCTTTACTCCCAGACGCACAGATGATCACATGGCATTGTTCCTGGAGGAATAATGCAAGATCTGAGAGTA
Organism: Sinocyclocheilus anophthalmus; assembly: GCA_018155175.1. Classification (NCBI taxonomy): domain Eukaryota; kingdom Metazoa; phylum Chordata; class Actinopteri; order Cypriniformes; family Cyprinidae; genus Sinocyclocheilus; species Sinocyclocheilus anophthalmus. The sequence continues at coordinate 30,663 of JADLZN010008613.1, forward strand.
TATATAACTCACCAGAATGCAAGAGAAGAGCAGATCCTAAACGAGAGCAGCAGGAGAACAGTCTAAGTTCCCAGTGGACTGACATGGATTTATTTTGATTTTGTCGATATTTGTTCATTCTTGACACATTTTCTCCAGTAAATATTTCTGAGGGAAGGTTTACTTCTCAAAGTCTTTTTCTGCATACCATAAAGTCTTAAACATTTCTACTTCATTTCTAGGTAAAAACAGTTAATCGCTCAAATGTTGATGATGTTTTTTGACAACGTGCCCCGATAGCAGGTGCTTTACATTTATTGAGCAGTAAAATCAATTATGCAGCAGAGTTCATAAAATAGAAAACTTGTAAAAGATAACAATCCTTGTCTCAAGGTAACTAGTTCCTGTTTCTTGTATGTTTGCTATGCCGATGTTAGTTTATTAACTTTTGGTTCGTAGAAGGACTCTTTTGGTGAGTTTATGAAATTAACTCTCAGGGAACAACTTAATTAACCTGAGGAAAACTTACCATGCTTCACATCCTGAGATTTGATATTCAACACAAGTCTTATGTTAAAGGGGACATCGGATGCAAAATTCAAACAGTACTCACTGTTCGTAATCCAGCTGCACCTGCAGAAGTAGTAAGTCTCACACTTTATATTTTTTATGAGCATTTGCAAATCGCCTTTCCTCTTTCCCACACATCACATGAAGAGATTTACCATTTAAAAGAGACATGCACTGAAATGGGTCACTGTGAATATAGCAGTATTTGACAAGGTAAAAAGGATGTTGTTTTACACGACCAGTGAGGAATTTTAACCAAAGTATGTTACAGAAATTTCATGAAGACCCTAAAGAGTCATACCAACTTGTGGAAAATGGGCATTCGATGTCCGCTTTAATAAAACATTTGAATTAGATATGAAAGATGACACATTACATTTAATAAGGTTAGGCAAAAAAAGCCCTGGAAATCCATTTAAGTAAATTAAAAAAGTAATTTCCCAACAACAGAATTTTAAGCAGTGAAAATGCTGAATGTGGCTAGTAAATTTGGAAAACCACTAGTAGCCACAGTGGCTGGTGAGCAAAAAAGTTCATGTCAAGACCTGGCTGTATTAATAAGTGTTTATTGCTTCGTGTTAAAAAAAAATACTACATTATTTATATGCAATGATACATATAGTGCTTACATTTCCACAAAACAAACTCTTTGGTATTCCTTTCTCCCCCTTCCCTTAATAAATCTTGACCATGTTTTGATTGAAAGTAAATGAAATCAAGGAGTCAACTCCAAAAAACGATCTCTTGAATCGAACACCCATAACAAACTAACAATGACCCATATCCCAATGCAAGACATGTTATCTGTTTGACATGACGGTGAGTAAATGATGGCAGGATTTTATTTTTGGGTGAACTATTCTTTTAAAGTACTCACATATCTGACACAGATCAACAGACCTAAAGGCAGTGCCGTTGATGTTTTTGTTAGTTCATGCTACCTAATGCATTAACTAATGCTAATTAATAGAATGCATCCATGAAATATAAAACAAAGAAAATACTACCATTTTTTTCTGGATGTCTCTGGGAGGAGCTGATCTACTAGACACATCAGCAGTGGGAAGCTCTTCATGTCTTGAAGTTATTAGGGGCCAAGCCCATAGGGCTGTAGCCCCTATTTTATCTGTATGTTTTCTTCTTCTTCCCCAATGGGGGTCTATGGCAGCCAGTGGTGTAGTCTAGTTTTTTGTAGTGAGTATACTGTGATTTTCCCTCCCAGCCTCATACTCACCGTCCCAGAGCGACACCCCATAAGCACCACCACACTCACTAATTCATACAATATGCATCTATGTAACAGAGCATTCTGAAAGACTGCTTATGTGATATCAGCATGTCCATTTATTATGAGTAACAGAAGACGTTAACAGCCAATGACATTTAAAGCTGGGGAGACTGGACTGATTTATTACCGTTTAGTGTTAATCATTTAACTCAGCCTGTAGCGTCTGGACCAATCAGAAACACCATTTTTTATTAGTTATATTTAACAAATACTCTGTAACACCCCTCAGTCAACAAACCAACTATGAGGGTCTACGTACACTGAATGTTCGGATTAGTTGAGGGCAATTTAATTATGCTACCGTTACTACTGGCAGCTGATATAAATAATTGTAATGAATCATAATTAACTAATTATTTATATACATTTCCCTTTTGAGCTAATTTACTACAGCCAGTTACATTTATCTTAAGAATATGGTCCCTGGAGAATAGGTTTTTAATAGGGCCACAGTTAAAAAATTTCAAAGTTAAAGTTCATGCAAACAGATATTAATATCCAAGTTTCAGTCAAATATTTATGGTTTATAGCAAAATCCAGTGTAAAAGTAGAGCGCAAACAATTATATTTGGAACATTAGAATATATTAATTCAATATGCACGGTCACTTGCGCGTATTCTGGAGCTAAAGAACACCCGGTGCTGCGCCGAAAGCTATTGATCTTCACCTGGGGCCTCATTTATCACCATTGCGTACGCACAAAAACAGCCCTGAAAGAGGCGTACACCACTTCCTGCGCAAAATCTGGGATTTATAAAAACAAACTTGACGGGAAAATTTGCGTACCTGCACGCAAACTCTTTTTCCTTGAGTGAGAAAATTAATGAAATAAAAACAATGATTTTAAACTCTGTTTTCATGTCGATATACACATTTACATTAAATATTCCACTCTCATATGGAGATAAGGACAGAAATTACATAGTCATTACGCAGAACTTAAACCAAAATGATATGAATTTAGACATCTTTGTAGTAAATGCGCTTGATCGCTTTTCCTCTTTTAGTGACGCGGGATTGCTTTAAACTGAAGTGAATATCTCCAATGATAATATCTTACTGTACAACCACAGCTGCACAGAGGTGTTGATGTCGTGTGAAGGCATCTCTACAACATTATGAAAAGTACCGCTGTATTTGAAGGCTACAACTTGAAAAAAAAACGGTAAGATTTATACGTTTCCTTTTTAAAATACTTTGTCAGTGATGCACCGAGTCATACAATTGTATTTACACTGCGATAAATATAGGCCTATCTGTTTCCACAAAAAAAATTATAGCTAAAAGATATTCACCTTATCAGCAAAACTGCATACATTTAGTTTGATTTGAATTGTTTAAAACAATTGAAATAGGCTACTATTTGGCCAGTGTTAAAGAATGAGATCAACTCTATTTATAAAATATTTATCTGATAACTATTTTAAACAGTTTTTGTTTTTATCTTTATCTATATTTATTCTAAAACATAACAAGGATATTGGTTGATTTTTAGAAATAAAAATTAATGTATGGCACAAATGGCATTTATAGTCTGTATCTCATATTTTCCTAACGTACTGTACCCTTCAGTGTGTTAAACATGGTGTCACGTGGATGGGAATATGCATGGAAATGATATGCAGAACTTCTTTCTCTGACTGGGATTTATAAGAGGATTTTTGCACAGGTTCTGGCGTACTAATGGTTTTATAAATCTGAAAACCTTTGTGCGTACGCACAATCTAGCTTTTGTGCGTACGTACACTTTTAGGATGAAATCTACGTAGAGTTTTATAAATGAGACCCCTGGTGCTGTCAAAATGACAGAGACGATGAGTTTATATATTCACTGCTTACAAGAACTTCTTCGGATTACAATAAATTATGTTTGTCATATTGTTGAGTGTGTCAGCTGACACACCATCAAGCGCTTCAAACTATACGTTTAAGACATAACGACAACTTGGACAGCAAATGCAACGTATTAAGCTGGATTCCACTTTACACCGATTTTCAAATAGAGTTCACCTCCCATTGTTATGTAGCTAACAAACGTGTATTTTCTTCGATTCCAGTAGGCTAAGGATCAGATGACAGGAAGGTCATTGAGGACAACATGTTTCAGAATTATGATGAAGTCAGAATCGACAAAGTTTAAAAGCAGGATACAAAGGATAGCTGGGACCTAAAGCTTTAATTTAATTTGTTTACATTGTGTATAGTTTGTAGGGGTCACATGCATAGTTATGTACAATAAAAAGTACAATACACTAAAACAGGATAATAAGAAAATTGTTAAAAAGGTCCTTTGAGGACTTCCGGTTATGGTGTTGAAGTGAGGTCAAGGTTTCAAACCCTTCGGCTTTATTAGTAATTTATTTGTTTTCAAACCCACACAACACTTTATTAACACGTGTGAGATTTATATTTGAACAGTCGCAAAATGCCGTCGAAGAAGATAAAAAAAAAATAATCAAGGGAAATTGGACATTGAAATACAAAACATGCCCTCAGACCCTGACCGTTCTAATGAACAACATGACGAGGCTGGGGAAGAAGATGGTGGAGAGGTCGCGGTTGTCCTAGTAATGCCGATATAATGAAAGCATTTAAAGGGATGGAAAAGCGAGTCGGCAATAAGATCGACGAGGTTCTTTCAGCGGTCACGGAGGTTACAAAGAGAATGATGGAAGCAGAGGAACGGATCGCAGGCGCCGAGGACGAGATCGTTCAAGTACAGACTAGAGCCGAGTCGTTGGAAACGCAGGTGAAATCACTGTCGGATAAAGTGGATGATTTGGAGTGTAGAAGTCGGAGGAATAATCTCAGATTGGTCGGTCTTCCAGAGAAGGAGGATGGAACAGATGCATGTGATTTTTTGGAAAAGTAGCTGCCAGAGATTTTGGAGATGGATCCATCCAACACTTCACTAATCATAGAGAGCACATCGGATACTCAGCTCTAGTCAGGGCCGTAGAAGGCAGGATGGTAAAGTGCCACCGAGAACACTAGTCATGAAGTTCCTTAATTTCAAGCAGAAAGAGCAGGTACTGAAGGCTGCTAGGTCGAAGGGATCCATTATATATAAGGATCACAATCTCCGTTTTTTCCCTGATGTACTGGCTGAGGTCCACAGAAAGCAGAGGAGCTACGTTGCAGTTCGAAAAAGATTACGTGAAAAGGGAATAAATCGGCATGGAATAATTTTTCCTGCTCGGCTGCTTCTCACGCACAGAGACTGTACGATGACATTTAATAGCCCAGAAGAAGTCGAGAATTACCTCCAACACAAAGATGGCTAGCAACTTCTGGAGTAGTAGCCTATGTAAACGGAATTTCTCAAGAAGCGAACAAGTGTTGGTCGAGAAGTTTAGTTTATATTTTTTGTTAAAGTGCCCAAGAAATATATATATTTTTTCTTTTAAATAATACTACGGAGAAAACAGATACAAACACAGGCCTACAGTATGACGAGTTGAAGACGTATTGGATAAATGGACATGTTTGATGAACAGAAGAGGGCACTATTTTGTTTTGTGAACTGCAAAACTACAGAGAAATGTAGGTTGATTTTGATACAGGCTGATTATTTGTATAATTATTTTTTCATTATGTATTTAGTTTAAGTGTTATTTCTAAGATACACAAGTATTATTATGAAAATAGAAAGGCAGTGGCATGGGCAAGTTTTCTCAGCATGCTTTACAACACAAGCCAGGGGAGTTATAACTTTGATACATAAATCTGTGCCTTTTCAAGTGCAGGATATAATTAAAGATTCAGCTGGTAGATTTGTAATAATTCAAGGGGTGCTGTTGACAGAGAGAATACATTTAGTGAACATGTATGGTCCTAATAAAGTTGCCCCCCGGTTTTATAGTAATATATTTCTATTAGTTGCGTCACTACAAGGACAAAATATTATAGCAGGGGATATAAACTGCACCCTTGATCCAAAAATGGATCGTTCTACAGGCATCGATACTAGTCATTTATACTCTAGGAAGCAGATACAGCATTTTATGAAAGAGCTTAACCTAGTGGTTATATGGAGACATCTTAATCCGACTGTAATTTCTTATTCTGCAACCCACCAAACTTACTCCCGAATTGATTCTTTTTTTAATTTCAGCCCAAATACTGTATAAGATCATAGATTGTCAATATCATAATATTGTCATTTCTGACCACGCAGAATGATTTGATATACATGGATACAGACTTGGTTAGAAACCCTCCAAAATGGCGCTTTCAAACAGGGTGGTTGGAAGATCCATCATCTGTTGAACAAATAGATATTTACTTTGAAACAAACCTATCTGAAACGTCGTTGGGAGGCATTTCAAGCTTTTTTGCGGGGACAAATTATCAGTTTTTGTAGTTCAAAAATAAAAATAAAATAAAAATCTCAACAAGGATTGAAAACATTGGATATGAAGATTAAAAAGCTGGAAAATGAGATTTCTCAGAAAGGTTTGGTGTCTTCAGATTGTAACACATATACCTTTGTCTTTTGTGCAAATGCTACACGAAATGAGGGACCAAACAGACCAATCCTACTCATGAGTCAGGTGTATTAAATATAATTACCAAGCACATACAAATACAATATGACACACACAATTGAGAGTACAACATTTAGGACCAGAGCATAAAACCAGTCCAGTATCCCAAAACAGAGCCCCTGGCTTGTAGTCACTTAGACCCATATACTTTGCTCAGTCTTTGTGGTAGAGGGTATAAAGTGAGAGCACAATCTTTGTTGAAACATGAAGTGTAAAAAAAACAGTACTTGAATGCCCAGATGATTCCCCAGCAAAGATCAACTAGCAAAGAGATATTTGAAGTCCAGCGCTGCTTTTAAGCAGTCAGCTCTCCTAGTTCCAGGCTTCTCAGATGTTTAAGCCACCAAATAACCCATATAGGCTTAGAACACAAACCCTCTGTAGACAAACATTTAAACAAACCATAACCATGTGCTACAAACACTTGTTAACAAAACAAAATACCATGAACAATTACTTACTGATGAGCTTAGAACTATAAAGTTCCTCAAACAGGGTACAAAGTCTCAAACCACCATGAGGTAAGCTTCTCCAAAGAAGATGGCGAATTAACTTCCTGCCATTACTCCTTCTTTGCTACCTTAAATAGGTAAATTCATGCATTACTTTACCAGAGCACCCCCTAATGCTCAGGTGAGTAGGGACAATAGTGCTCAAAGAGGATTTCTGGTACATAAGTAACAGGGAAACTGTTACAAGATTTGCATAAGCAACTCTTGTTGCTTCGTTCAAAGTACAATACATTATCAGCAAATAAAATGGCTACAAAGCTATTGAAATTGAAACAGACTTTTTATGATCAAGGAGAAAAGACAGGAAAGGTACTTGCATGGCAGATAAAAACTAGGCGAGCTGAAAGAGCGATTGCTTACATAGAAAATACTGACGGTAGTAATATAGTTGAACCACGGCAAATAAACAAATCGTTCAGGTCTTATTACAGGCTCTGAAGTGCAAAAAAAAATCTTAGATAATTTGAATTTACCATGTACATCAGATGAACAAAAAAAAAATATTTAGGAAAAGATATAAGTTTGCAAGAAGTTATTGACGCCATCGAGTTAATGAAGGCTGGAAAAGCAGCAGGACCAGACGGTATCCCTATAGACATATATAAAAAATGTAAAGACAAATTAATAAGACCCATTTTAGAGATGTTATTGGAAGCTTTTGAAAAGAATACACTGCCTGTTTCTATGAGTGAGGCTTTAATTACTTTGCTTCCTAAACCAGGAAAGCCTAATAATAAATGTGAAAATATGCACCCTATAAATTTACTAAATTCAGATACAAAAATTCTATGTAAAATTTTGGCAAGAAGGTTAGAAAACGTATTACCATATTTAGTAGGGAATGATCAAAATGGTTTTATGTTGCATTGACAAGCATGTCATAATGCTAGAAGGGTACATTTTGCATGATCAGAGGGGAAGAAAAGTCACTGCTTTGCTTTCATTAGATGCTGAGAAAGCACTCGACAGAGTCGAATGGGATTTTTTGTTCGACGTGTACTTGGAGAGAATTATTGTAAATGGGTCAGACTGTTATATAATAACCCCATAGCTGAGGTCCTGACTAATAATATGGTGTCAAAGCCATTTAATATTTCTAGAGGTTGTAGACAGGGCTCTCCTCTTTCTCCTCTGCTTTTTCTTTTAGCCATCGAACCATTTGCAATTGCAGTTAGAAGAAATAAAGATATAGAAGGAATAACAATCGCCGGTTTTTAACACAAAATAGCTCTTTTTGCAGATGATGTTATATTGTTTTTAAAGTAGTTAGATATATCTATTCCAGCTCTATTTAATCTAATCGAGATATTTGGGAAAATGTCAGGGTATCGGATTAATAATTCAAAATCTTCTATAATGATATT